>VMDO01028174.1:0-24288 GCA_007922755.1 Pedetes capensis
CCTGGTTTGGGTATCAGGGTGATGATAGCTTCATAGAATGTATTTGGGAGTGTTCCCTCCTTTTCGATTCTTTGGAATAATTTGAGGAGGACAGGTATTATCTCTTCTTTAAAAGTTTGGTAGAATTCCGCCGTGAATCCATCAGGACCGGGGCTCTTCTTTGTTGGGAGACTTTTAATTACCTTTTCTATTTCTGTGTCTCCCAACTTCTTAAATTTTTTTTTTATATTTGCACACATTAAGGTTTAGTCTTTGTGCTTTAAAATTTAATGGGTTTTTTAAAAATGCATGTTGTCATATATTCACAATTATAGAACACAGAATAGTTTAACAACCCTAATAAATCCTCTGTGTTCCACCTGTTCAACTCCTTTTGCTCCCTCAAATTCCTAGTGATTCCTGATATTTTTATTGTCTCCATGTTGTTTTTCTAGGATGCATCATAATTGGAGTCCTTAAATATGGAACTTTTTCATACTGGCCTCTTTGACTTACAAACATCTCAGATTAATCCAAGGCCTTTCATGCCTTGATAATCCATTTATTTTTGTCACTGAACTATAAGACATTGTATAGATGGAACACAATTTGTTATATTTAAAGATATCTTTTTTTTTTTTTTTTTTTTTTTGGAATTGGGGGTTGAACGCAGGGCCTCGCATGCTGGACCACTGAGCTGTGCCCCCAGCCCACTTTTTTTAACTTTTTGAGACAGGGTCTCGCTAAGTTACGCACACTGCTTCTGGTCTCCATTTTGTGATCCTCCCGCCTCCGTCTCCCGAGCTGCTGGGATGACAGGCGTGCGCCACCGCACGCAGTGCTATATTTAAGGATATCTTGGTACAATTGTGAATAAAGCTAATGTAAACACTGCAAGTAGGTTTATGTGCTTTTATAAGTTTTCCAAATCAGTTCAAATTTGTTTGGTGAATTCTAAGACTACAATCACTGCATTGTACGCTGATGTTATTTAGCTTTGTAAGAAAGTGACAAACCACCTTCAAAAATGGAAGTAGCACTTTGAATTCCACTAGTTACATTAAGTGAGATGCATCAGGCATACCAAGTAAAATACTATATGGTATCACCTGTGTGTGGCATTTTAAAAAGTTGAACTTATAGATAGAAGTAGAGAGTAGAAATGGTGGCTGCCAGAAGCTGGGAGTGGGGTGGAGCCAGGAAGATATTGGTCAAAGGATATAAAATTTTGGATACCTGTTGTACAACATGGTAACTATAGCTAATAATGGGTTATAATCTTGAAAATTGCTGAAAATGGATTTTAAGTGTTTATCTACAAAAATGGTATGTTGTTGTTGTTAGGTGTTGTCAAGTTGCATCCAACTTACAGCGACCCTAAATACAGCAGGACAAAACACTACCCAACACTGTGCCATGCATAAGATCTTTTCATATTTGAGCCCATTGGTGCAGGCACTGTGTTTTTTCTCATTTGTAGTCATACCACATCAGCAAAAGGAGGTTCCAGGGACTTTCCTCCATTCCTGTCATTAAAGTCAACTCTACTTTGAGGAGGCAACTCCTCCCCTGCCGTTTCTCAAGTGTCTTCCAGCCTGGGGGGCTTATTTTCCAGCATTATATTTGACAGCGATTCTCTGCTATTCATGGAATTTTCTATGGTTGTTTTGGGAGTAGGCTGAGTGGAAGCTCAGCTGAAACTTATCAACCATGGGTGGCCCTGCTGGTATCTAAAATACTGGTGGCATAGCTTTCAGAATCACAGCAATATGTAAGCCCCACAGCAGGAAAGGCTGACTAATTCATGGGGGAATGATAAGTATATGAGGTGATAAATATGTTAATTACATTGATGTACCCATTTCATTTTGCATTCTTGTTTAAAACATATTATATGCAGTAATTACATAAAATTTTCTTTGTCAATTAAACGAAAAAAGGAAAGAAGGATTGAAAAAAGGTAGGAAAGAAGGAAAGGAAAAAAGGAAAGAAAAAAGGAAGGAAGAACATTAGTTCCTATTGCTTCACATTCTCACCAGGGATTAGTACAATCCCTTTTAATTGTCTTTTAATCTATACATTCCTCTCCTCACTTGTAGTCAATATGGTTAAGAAGTTGGATCTGTGTTCTCTAGACTGTTTTAGTTTCTGGATTTTTCAGGTTTTCCTCTTCATGCTTCTGTGTCCTCCATAATGCTTGACACCAAAAGTTAGATCTAAAAGCATGCTCAGATTTACATTTCATTTATTTCTTTTTGTAAGAAAATTTCATAGTTTAGTACTTTTATCTATTGAATAGCTTTAGTATGTTACATATTTCATCACTTTCAGTGACACAATTTCCATTTGACTCTCCTTCTGTGATCTCAAGTAGGATAAGTAGGATTATATGTGATCGATCAGTCAGATGGATTATCTATAACTGTATTATCATCTCTTCTAATTAATTTGGTGCCCATTGCCTAGAATCACTAGTAGTGGTAGTCTCTCATTTTTAACCAGTGTCCTAATGGAAATTAATATATTTTGTATTTCCTTACTTGTTCTTATGAACTATCTAATTTACTCTTGCTATTATAAAGCAAAAGCTTTGCTGACAAGTATTAATTTTTAAATAGCAATCTTTTCTAACTGTAGGCTTTCATTAGACCCAGATGATGACTCAAAGGATATGCACTATTATCACATGATAATTCAGTACTTTCCACCAATTTTTACCTGCTGTATACTCTTTAAATAATTGTCATTTTATGACCTTATTTCATTTCTTCTTGATTATATTTAATCCTGAAAGAACTCTGTATATTCGCTCACATCATAAATCACCATCTAAAGTTCTTTAATTATTTTCCTATTTTCTAAACTATCTCCAATTTATTCTTTGGCATCTTCGGAGCAATATGCTATCCAAAATCCAAAGCCATGTTGCAAGTGGCCAATTAGAATTGACATCTATCCCAATGACTATTTTAAAGAGTAAAGGAAATGAGATTTAAAAAGTCCTGTTGCATTTATAAAGACATGATAAATACTTAAAAGTTTTGTATTCTTAAATCCACTATTTTCATGTCCTGCCCTACATGAACTTCATTCCTACAGAAAATCTATTTTTTCAGGAGATTGATTAATGCTAAATTGCATTTTCATTATAGAACATTTGAAAAGGTTCATTATAGAACATTTGAAAACATCAGAAAAAAAGAACATAAAGATTATTTTTAGTCCTAAAATGTGATTTAAAAATGTATAGTTTTGACATCCTCTTTAATTTTTTCCTGCATATTTACACATTGTTGAGCCCATGCTATAAGTAAAATTTTTCTTTATTCTTTTTCATTTTAAGTTTTTTTATAGTTTTATAATGTGTTTTAAGTGCTTGGTGAATATCATTCTTAATGAGAGCATTTGAATGTAATATTTTTGACACAATTTTTTCTCAATGGTCATTTTTCAGGTCTATGATTCTATTTCATTTTTCCCCACACAAGTCTCACCAATATAAATCACACTGTTTCAAAGTTAAAAAACCTCTTTGTTCTCTTTTAGATAAAATATTCTCAAAATAACCTCCCTGAAAGAGCAACATACATGAATAGAAAATATCTTAATAAAAATGCTTTTCTTTAAAAAAAAGTAAGAGAAAACAAAATATTAGAGAGTCTCTTAAACTAAAATGGAGTTGTTGTTGTTGTTGTTGTTGTTGTTGTTGTTAGGTGCCATGGGATTGGTATCCGACTCATAGCGACCCTCACAGGGTTTTCAATGGCTGACTGTTTCAGGATTGCCTTGGGAGTGGATTGCCAGGTCCTTCTCCCATTTTTGGGATGCTGGGAATTGAACTCGGGACCTTGGAAACTGCAGCACAGCGCTCTAACAACTGAGCTAAATCCCAGCCAAAATGGAGTATTGCCAGTTAAATACAAGCCCAAGTTCAGCCAGGCTCAGTTATGCACACCTGTAATTACAGTGACTTGGGAGATATAATAAGAGAAGTGCAGGTTCAAGGTCAGAGGCAGCCTATGTAACTTAGTGAGACCCTGTCTCAAAAAAAAAAAAAATTTAAAAAGAAGCTGGGAGTCCACCTCATGGTAGAACACTTGCAAAGTATGTGTGAGGCTGGGGTTCAGCCTCCAAGTTCTGGTAACAAAATAAGCTCAGGTCCAAATTCCTTGTCTTAATATTAGCTACAAGACCACTTTACTTTCAAGTTCTAGCTCCTTTCTATTTCTTCTTAAAAAAGAAAAAGTTAGGAAAAAGTAGCCATCATGTATTAGTCTCATTGGCATTCATTAATAAGTTATGCTTTTCATTCCTCTAAGCTAATAAAAATTTCTCACAACAAATTGTCTCCTTGAGACCCAGAATGAATTATTAAAATTTAGCTTCACTTTAAAACCAAATGGATCAAAATAGTCTACTCTTCCCCAAACTATATACCACTCTGTTGATTTTTTACTATTTGATACATTAAGTAGTTTTCAAACCACAAAGCACTACTCATTTTCCAGAAAATTTGAATTGATATAAATTTCACTAGAGACCATCACATGTAATAAAGTAAAAACATATTACAATCACTTCTTTTCCATAGTCTATTAATTTAGTAATCCTATCAAGAAGCTATTAAATTCCATCTGTCACAATTGGTTTATAAACCAGTTCTATTTATTCTTCATAATTTTGCTACCTTTGAGAGATTTTTACAGGTTTTTCTTTTTAATAGTTGTCCCATTACTGAAGGATTTATGGTACATTCACTGAACCATAATTGCCATGATTGCAGTTCTTTTTATTCTGAAAAATTGATACCATGTTAGTATTCATTCCTGTCACTTTTCAGTTTTCAGTAAATTTTCATAAATAACTATCAGCAGTGGTTCAGTAAGTTTTTCAACAAAATCCATTAACACCTTAGATGGTGCATCATTCAAACCTTGCACGCTTATTTTGCCCAAGTGTATACTTACCTGTTTCTAATCAACAGTTGTTTTTGAAAGTATTATGTTAAATTGAAATCCTAGAGTGAAAATAATGATTTTGTGTAAAGCAATTTCTTTGTGTGAAATATAATTCCTGTATTCACACTGTACAATGAGAATGACATTATTCTGAGGAGGTACAATATGGATCAGTTACACATAGTGTGCTATGTGTTCACAGAATGTCTCTTTTACCTTCTCCCAACTTTGGGATTCAACATGCACCTTTTCCACTTGACTGTATGGAAGATAATCTGTTTATGTCTTAAGACATATCCTACAGCTTTGGAGTGGGAAGATGAATCACATTTACTTGAATATACAGTAGATATTGTGTGTAATGAGTTGAATAGTGCACACCCCCAAAAAAGATATGCATATGTCTGCAACCTGTGATCCTGTTTGGAAAAAGAATCTGTGCAGATGTTAATAAGTTCAAGATCTTGAAATAAGATCATCCTAATATAGGTAACCTTTTAAAGTAATATAGAGAACACCTGAAACACAGGTACATCAAGTGGAAGAATGTGTGAAGACTGAGGCAGAGATTGAGTTGTACTACTACAAGCCAAGGAAAGGCAAGGACTGCAGGCCACCTGGATGGAGCTAAGGGAGAATGAGGAATGGATGATCCCTCAGAGACTCTGGCAGGATCCAGTTGTGCTTCAATTTTGACCCTCGACTTCTGTTTTCCAAAACTGTGACTGAATAAATTTATGGGGTTGTTTGTTTGCTTGATTTTGGTATTTTTTGTGGTGCTGGGGATCATACCCAGGGTTTTGTGCATGCTAAGCAAAGTCTCTACCACTGTGCTACATCCCCAGTCCCTCTTGTTGTTTAAAGCTACTGAGTTTGTGATAATTTGTTACAGTTGCCATAGGAAACTAATACTGACACTGTGGGGGAGTGATGTAAACCTTGGTTAATAACATTTAAACAGACAAAATCTCTGTTTTTAATCCTTCTATATTCAAGGAAAAGTGTGAACTTTTACTAGAATCTGCAAAAGCTCTGATAGAATCTATATAAAGCTGTGATATTTATGATGATGGCTTTTAATTTTTTTCTAAATTAATAATCTTACATCTATAATCCAGTAGATTTGCCTATAAAGTGAGATGGAAAAGTGGATCTTTCCCTAGTACTACCTAACATTGGTGCTTAGTGTGAATTACATTCACCATAGAAAGGATTAATGAGGAATTTATGCATTTGGCTACTTGTCCCCTCACTAGATATGGAGACAATTCATAGTCCTAGCCCATAGACTTTAATAGAGATTGACTATAAATGAAGAAAATGCTTATAAAATTTTTAAAGTGTGGAAATGGGAGAAAAAAGAAAGCCTAAGTTGATCATCATTACCTTATGAAGAAACTTAAATATTCATAGGTCATGAGTTGCTTATGTTTTACTGCAAAATCATAAAGCAACTCATTCAAAACTATTCTTCTAGGCATTTAAAACATAGTGGCTACAATCCCTTCTAAGATCTGTCCTTGACTTATCACAGTCCATTTGGTGCCCTATGACAGATAAAGTCATCTCATTGATTTCAAAGTCAAGGCACTTCCTGAGCAAACTCCTCTTATTCTCACTTATGGCTTAGAAATAATGTTCAAACTAATGTAAAATATCAAATAAATAAAATGACAACATGCAGTGATGGCAAGGGCACAAGGAAGCAGACATTCCAAAATATAGTATGGAGGAGATTGAAACTGAAAGAGCAGAACTAAATGGAAGACCACAGGA
Organism: Pedetes capensis; assembly: GCA_007922755.1. Lineage (NCBI taxonomy): Eukaryota > Metazoa > Chordata > Mammalia > Rodentia > Pedetidae > Pedetes > Pedetes capensis. Next base: position 6,714 of record VMDO01028174.1, read on the forward strand.
CATACTTTTTAAAAGATCTGTAAGGAGGAGCAAACTGCTATAGGGAAGCCATAATACCATCATCTTCTGTCAACTTGTTACGCTGTGGGCATGTCTGTGTTGCTGTGATGTTGAAAACTATGCCACTTGTATTTCAGAAACCAACAGGGCTACCCGTGGTGGACAGATTACAGCTGAGCTTCCAGACTAAGACAGATTAGGGAGAAGTACCCAGCAGTCCATTCCTGAAACAATTAGCAATTGAAAATCCTATGATTAAGCAGAGAAGTACTATCAAATACAGTGCTGGAAAATAAACCCCTCAGGCTAGAAGACACTCAAGAAAAGATTGGGGAAGAGCTGCCTCCTAAAAGTAGAGTTGACTTTAATGATGGGAATAGAGTAAAGGCCCTTTGACCTCCAGTTGCTGATGTGGCATGACTCAAAATGAGAAGAAATATAGTAGCTGAAACAATGGGCTCAAACATAAAAAGATCTTGTGCTTGGCCCAGAGTTGAGTAGTGTTCCTTTCTGTTGTATATAAGGCTGGTACTCCTCAACACTGTGAGATGCCCAGCACTGTGTCAGTGCTTCTCTACTATACATACGATTTTCAATGGCTGATTGTTTTAGGAGTGGGTTGCCAAGTCCTTCTCCCATTTTTGCAGTGCTAGAGATTGAACCTAGGACCTCAGAGAACACTGAGCAGCACTGTAGCAACTCAGCTAAATCCCAGATCCAGGATGCTATGAGTTGGATCCAACTCGACAGCACTGAACAACACTATCATTTATAAACAGGTAAATGAAGGAAATAGGAGATCTTGACAGCTACTTAGTAAGCTACAAACATAAATTCACAAAATTATCAATGGGAGTAAGGAGTTTCACCATGGCATATCAATATACTACAAACAAGGGCATAGATGCGGGTGCAATAGCACATGCCTGTAATCCCAGCAACTCAAGAGGCAGAAGCAGGGGGGTTGCAAATTCAGTGCCTGGGTAAGTTGACAAGCTCTTGACTAAAAATAAATAAAAAATGGGTTACAGGGTGTGGCCCAGTGGTAGAGCTCCAAGTAAATAAACAAATAAATAAACAAACAGAGAAATAAAGTGCAATGCCATAATTAAAATTAGGTTCATGTAGAAAACAGCCAAAAATAATTATGCTTTAAGCAAAATAAAAGCTTCTATCATACAGATACATATTAATATACAGGCTGGAATATCACTTTGCATTACAAAGCCATGAGAAACTAACATTCTTCTGGTTTTTCATTCTGTTATCATAAAAGAATGATGTGAATTCTCATGATATAAGATGGAATTCCAACAGTCATATTTATATTATAAACAGCAGAATGGAAATACTGAAGAAAATGGGAACAATGCCTCACCTCTCTTAAGGAAATTCCTAGAAATCAACAGATGATATGTTCCATCCAATTAGCCAAAACTGTACCTTTATGGAGGCTGAATATAGTGCCTTTATTTTAAAAAGCCATTGGCCCATCTAAAGGTTACACTGTAAAAAAAGTGAAAAATATATGAATAGTCATCTCTGCCAAATATGTAAATACTGATATGAGAATATACTTATTTAAATGTCTGTGGAAAATTTACCAAATTTGAACATACATTCACTGAGAAAGAAAATATTGATTTTCAAAGTAGAAAGAATAAAATGTCATTCTTCAAATAATATTCAATAAAATTAAAACATAATATCAAATCATGTTGTTGTTGTTGCTGTTGTTGTTGTTGTTGTTGTTGTTGCTGTTGTTAGGTGCCATCCAGTCCAGTCCGACTCATAGCAACCCTATGTACAGCAGATCAAAACAATCTTATGTATGTTTAAGCCCATTGTTGCAGTCACTGTGTCAATCCGTCTGGTGGAAGGTTTTCCTCTTTTGCATTGACCTGCCACTCTCCCAAACATGATGTCGTTGTCTAGGAAATGATCTCTCCTGACTACATGTCCGAAATATGTAAGACGCAGTCTGGCCATTCTTGCTTCCAAGGAGCACTCTGGTTGCACTTCTAGGACAGATTTGATGGTTCTTTTGGCAGTCCATGGTATATTCAATAGACGTCTCCAGCACCACAATTCAAAAGCATGAATTCTTTTCCGGTCACCCTTGTTCTATGCCCAGCTTCCACAACCAGATGACGTGACTGAAAATACCATGGCATGAGTCAGATGCACCTTCGTCTTCAATGTGACATCTTTGCTTTTCAATACTCGAAAGAGATCTTTTGCCACAGCTTTCCCTAGAGCAATGCGTCTTTTGATTTCTTGACTGCTGCTTCCATGGTGTTGATTATAGAGCCAAGCACAGCAAAATCTTAGACAACCTCAATCTTTTCTTCATTTATTGTGAAGTTGCGGACTGATCCAGTTGTAGGGATTTTAGTTTGGTTGATGTTTAGTGGCAACACATATTGAAGGCTATGATCTTTGATGTTCATCAGTAAATGTTTTAAATCCTCTTCACTTTCAGGAAGCAAAGTTGTGTGTATCATCTGCATAACACAGTTTGTTAATGAGTCTTCCTCCAATCTTGATGCCACGTTCTTCCTCATAAAGTCCAGCTTCTTGGATTATTTGCTCAGTGTATAAATTGAAGAGATAGGGTGAAAGTATACAGCCCTGACGCACACCTTTCTCAACTTTAAACCACTCAGTGTTTCTTTGTTCTATTTGAACAACTGTCTCCTGGTTCATGTACAGATTTCTCATGAGTACAATTAGGTGCTCTGGTATTCCCATTTTCCAAAGTGTTATCCATAATTTATTATGAACCACACAGTCAAATGCCTTTGCATAGTCAATAAAACATAGATAGACATCTTTCTGATATTCTCTACTTTTGGCTAATATCCACTTGACATTAGCAATGTTGTTCCTGGTTCCCCACCTCTTCTGAATCCTGCTTGATTTTCTGGTAATTCCCTGTCTATATACTGCTTCAGTCACTTCTGAATGATCTTTAGTAGAATTTTGCTGGTGTGTGGTATTAATGATATTGTCCAATAGTTTGCACATTCAGTTGGATCCCCCTTTTTGGGAATAGGCACAAATATGGATCTCTTCCAGTCAGTTGGCCAAGTAGCTGTTTTCCAAATCTGTTGGCATAAACATGTTAACACCTCCAGTGCTGCATTTGTTTGTTGTAACATCTCTATTGGAATCCCATCAATTCTTGTGTTACTCCAGTTCTTTCAAGGCAGTTTCCAATTCATCCTTCAATACCATTGGTTCCTCTTCATATGCAAGCTCTTGGAATGGTTGGTCATCTACCAATTCTTTCTTGTATAATGACTCTGTGTACTTCTTCCATCTTCTTTTGATGTTTCTTGCATCATTTAATATTTTCCCTGTAGAATCTTTCACTACTGCCACTCGAGGCTTGAATTTTTTCTTCACTTCCTTAAGCTTGAGAAACACAGAGCATGTTCTTCCCTTTTGGTTTTCTGCATTCAGCTCCTTGCACATGTCATTATAATATTTGTTTTTGTCTTCTCAAGCTGCCTTCTGAAATCTCCTGTTTAGTTCCTTAACTTCATCATGTCTTCATTTTATTTTAGCTGCTCAACGTTCAAGGGCAAGTTCTATCATCTCTTTTGACATGTAATTTGGTCTTTACTTTTTTTCTTGTCTTTTTAAGAACTTTTTGCTTCCTTCTTGAATGATATCTTTTATGCCATACCACAATTCCTCTGGTCTCCTATCATTTGTGTTTAATGAGTTAAACCTATATTTGAGGTGGTTTCTGAACTCAGATGGGATATACTCAAGGTTATACCATGGCTCTTGTATATTTGTTCTAATTTTCTTCAGCTTAAGTTTGAACTTGCATATGAGAAGTTGAGCATGTGATCCACAGTCAGCACCTGGTCTTGTTTTGACATTTTGTATAGAGCTTTTCCATTGTCTCTTTCCACATATGTAGTCAATTTGAATCCTGTATGTTCCATCTGGTGAAATCCATGTGTGTAGTCTCCATTTATGTTGTTGAAATAATGTATTTGCAATAAAAAGGTCATTGGTCTGAAAAAATTCTATCATGCAAACTCTAGCTTCGTTTCTGCCACCAAGACCATATTTTCCAACTACTAAGCCTTCTTCTTATGGGAAAAGGACCCGGCAATCCACTCCCAAGTGGGAATGGCTGAAACAATCAGCCATTGAAAATCCTATGAGGGTCGCTATGAGTCGGATACCGACTCCACGGCACCTAACAACAACAACAAGCCTTCTTTTTTCTGATCTTTGCATTCCAGTTACCAGTGATTATCAGTACATCCTGATTGCATGTTTGATCTATTTCAGATTGCAGACGCTGGTAGAAATCATCCCTTTCTTCATTTGTAGCCTTAGTAGTGGGTGCACAAATTTGAGTAATAGTCATATTAACTGGCCTTCCTTGTAGGTGTATGGATATTATTCTATCACTGACAATATCGTATTTCAGGACAGATGTTGAAATGTCTTTTTTGATGATGAATGCAACCCCATTTCTCTTTATTTTATCATTCCCAGCATAGTAGACCATATGATTGTCTGACTTAAAATGGCCTATGTCAGTCCATTTTAGCTTACTGATGCCTAGAATGTCAATTTTTATGTGCTCCATTTCTCTTTTAACGATTTCTAATTTTCCTAGATTCATACTACATCCACATTCCATGTTCCAATTATTAATGGATATTTTTTTAGTTGTTTCTCCTTGTTTTGAGTCATCCCACATCAGCAAATGGAGGTCCCTGGGGCTTTACTCCATTTCCATCATCACAGTAAACTCTACTTTAAAGAGGCACCTCTTTCCCCAGTAGTCTTTTGAATGCCTTCCAACCTGGGGGACTCATTTTCTGGCACTATATCTGACAGTGTTTCTTTGCTATTCATAGGTTTTTCAATGACTAGTTGTTTCGGGAGTGGTTCGCCAGTGCCTCCTCCCAAGTGTGTCTTAGTCTGGAAGCTCAGCTGAAACCTGTCCACAATGGGTAACCCTGCTGGTATCTGAGATACCAGTGGCATAGCTTTCAGCCTCATCGCAACACATAAGCCCCCACAGGGTGGCAAACTGACAGATGTGTGGAGGTTTTTGTTGTTAGGTGCCATCAAATCATGTCAGATTGATAGCAATTCTATGTACGACAGAGTGAAACACTACCTGGCACTGTGCCAAATCCTGCACTATGTCAGTGCTTTTCTGCTGTTCATATGGTTTTCAATGGCAGACTTTCGGGAGTGGAGTTCCAAGCCTTTCTCCTCATGTCAAATCATAAGGAACCACAAAATACCTTGCAATTTTATAAGTCAAATTTATTCAATAATAAAAGCACTATGTATCTGAAGGACCAAAATTAAAATACATTCAAAATATCATAGCTTGAAATAATTAACATCTTTGGAAATAAAAATAAATTTTAAAATTTAGAATAAGGAAATAGCTAGAATGGCTTTATTAATATTAGATAAATTAAATTTAAAACAAATATATCAATGATTTGATATAAGCTTTATTACTATAAATATAAGCTTCATTGCTATAAATTCCCCCCATGCACTGCTTAGCAGCATCTCACAAAATTTTGTTTTATTTTCATATTATTGTCAGTTAAATATATTTTTTAATTTCCCTTAAGACTTCCTCATTGATCCATGGGTTATTTAGAAGTATATTGCTTTATTTCCCTCCTTCCTTGCTTCCTTTTCTTCCTTTTCTTTCTTTCTCTTTTTCCAGTACTGATGGTTCTACCCAGGGCCTCATGCTGTAAGGTAAGTTTTCCCTCACTGTGCTATAATTCTAGCCCCTTTTGTAATTTTTATTTTATTTTATTCTGAGAACATCTTGTTAAACTGCACAAGCTGCCTCTGGCCTGGAACCTGCATCCTCCTTCCCCAGTGTCCCACATTGCTGAGTTTTGGGCATGCACCATTGCACCCTCTTCTGTCTTTTAATATTAATTTCTGTTTTAATTCCATTACATTCATATTTTTTCTGATTTCAAAACTTTGCTCAACCACTGAGCAGCACCCTCAGCTCATTTTCTTTTTTTCTTTTCTTTTTTTCTTTCTTTTTTTCTTTTACTTTTTGAGACAAGGTCTTGCTAAATTACACAGACTGCCTCTGGTCCCGAACTTGGCAATCCTCCTGCCTCCGCCTCCCGAGTAGCTGGGTTTATAGGCATACACCACCGTTCCCAGCTCCGATTTCCAAACTTATTAATTACACTTGTTAAGGTGTTTTATAGCCCAGAATATGGTTTGTTTTGGTGAATGTTTCATATACTGTTGCCCTTTGATATTGTTATTCAGTTCTTCTATATTGTTATTTACTTTCTATTGATAGCTCTATCGATTATTGGAGGGAGGTACTTAAAACTTGAACTGTAATTATCAATTTCTCTATTTCTTTCATTTATTGTGATTTAGGTAAAGAATAGGCATGATTCCAAAAGCACATTGTATTGAACTAAATACTCATAAGTTGCACTTCAGCAGAATTTAAAACTTTGCATATTAGTCAATTTTCCATCATGAAAATGAAACACCTGGGGCAATTAATTTAAAAGGGATATTATGGGGTTGGGGTTTAGCTCAGTTGGTAAAGTGCTTCTCTGCACTCTCTGAGGCCCTAGGTTCAATCCCCAGCCCCACAAAAATGGGCGGAGGACATGGCAGCCCACTATGGAAACAATCCCCAGACAATCAGCCATTGAACACTCAATGAATATAGCAGGGAAGCACTGTCATAGTGACAGGCATTGCACAGTGCCGAGGAGTGTTTCTTTCTGTTTTAAATAGGGCCACTATGCGTCAGACTGGACTCAATGACACCTAACAACAACAACAACAATTTATTTAGCTCATGGTTTCAGAAGTTCCAGTTTATCATCAAGTAGCCCCATCACAGTCAGCCTTTGGCAAGGCAGCATGTTATAGCAGGAGCACTTGCGGAAACAATTTTGCAAAGGAACAAAAGACAGGGAGGACTGGTCAGGGGCCTACAAATACCTTCTTAGACATTCCCTCCAGTGACCAGGGGACCTGTCTTAAGCCTCTACCATCTCTCAGATTTGGGGAGATATATATATATTTTATTATTATTACTATTTGTTGGGGATTTTTAAAATAATATCTCTCAGCTAGGGTCCCTCACAACAGCTTGAGGGGCTGACCCCTAGTTGACCCCAGGGCTCATCTCACTCACTCAAAACAGCCCCTCCCATCGAGTGAGCAAAGATGGCCCCCGGCCAGCTTGACCAGCCTCAACCACCATAATTTTGATTGGCTCCCCTCACCACCTTGCAGGTAGTAACTGTTTCCACCTGGCAGTTATGTCCGTTTGCCCCCTGTACCTGCCAGCTGTGTGCCCCGATTGGCTGAACCCCACCATGTGACCCTTCCAGGACCCTATAAAAGCAGGGCTCCTGGACCCCATCTTCACCCTACCCTACTGAACCGGACTCCTTTGATCCTCACCTCTCTGACCATCTCCTGAACCTCATCACCTGGACCAGCACTCCCTACTCCTGTAAGACCATCTAGCAAGACAGCGGGATCAAGCCCAGGGGCCCCGAAGAGCCAAAGGCATCTAGCAAGCCACGAAGAGCCTCCCAACTCCTCCCATCCCTGGGAAGGAGGGGGGTAAAGAAGGCGAGCCACGAGAGTCAAGACCATCGGACCTCAACTGAACACCTGCGGCTGTGGCTGTGCCTTTAAGGCTGAGCTGTACCAGCACTTAGCCTGCAGCATTCCATGCTGCAGGCATAGAGCCAGCACTTAAAGGGGTAGAGCCTTGCTCTATAGGGGCTGCCTGCTCCTTGCTCTCCATAAGGGGAGCACCCCAATAAACCTTCCCTGTTCCTCTCCAACCATCTGAAGGTCTCCCGAGGTCCTTCTTTCCCGACACCGGTCACGTGTTTATGTTGAGGGTTTGGCCCTAACTTTAGCCAGGCTAGAGCCAAAACCCCAACAACTATTATTTTTTGCAGTACTGGGGGTTGAACCCAGGGACTCACACAAATTTTGCAAGTGCTCTACCACTGAGCTGCACTCCCACCTTTTATATTTATTTTTATATTTAGACTGGGTCTCATTAAGTTGTACAAACTGCCTCTGGGCTCAAATCTGCAATCGTCCCACCTCAGCTTCCCAAGCCCCAGAACCCAGCAGTGGGGACAAAGTCTTTAAAGCATGAGTCGTTGAGGAACACTCATCCAAACAGTAGTACTTTGCAAAAAGATAAAGTTAAGGAAATGAAAGCCTGCAGCTGTACCACACTGGAATCCGATCCCAACAGATATCAGAAGTTAAGCAGGGTTGGGCCCGATTAGTACTTGGATGGGAGACCACCTAGGAATACCAGGTGCTGTAGGTTTGGGAGATGGACCCGGCAACTCACTCCCAAAAATCAACCTGTCATTGAAAATCCTGCAAATGACAGAAAAGCACGGATAAAGTGCCAGGCATGACACAGTGTCAGAGAATGTTTCTTCTGTTGTACATAGGGACACTATGAGTTGGACCCAACTCAACGGCATCTAACAATAACAATGGAATGAAATGACAAAAATTAATTTTAAAAATTGATAAATCACTCAAAAAAATAAAAAATAAATCCAATTAAACAATGAACAGGAGATTTTTACCAAAACCTCACCAAAAAGGCTCTATGGATGTTGCAAATAAGCACAAGAAAGGATGACACATGCAGTTAGTCACTGTGGAATGAAAATTAAAACCACTAAGAGGTATGAGTACAAGCCTATTAGAATGGCTAAAATGAAATATACTCACAAGACCAAGTACTAAGAGGATACAAAGCAACTGGAAATCTCATACATCATTGTAGGAATTAGATCTTTAGGAGAACAGTTTTCTAGTTTCCTATGGTTTTATACATTTACCCTGTTTCAACTGTTATCATAAACCTAGTTATTTAATTTTCAGAAATAAAAGCTTAAGTTTACCCAAAGACTTCTGCATAAATGTTTATAGCAGTTCTCATAATAGTCCCAAACTGGAAACTGAAAATAAGCCAAAATGCTCTCTGAATGGATGAATGGATAAATGAACTGTGAAATAGCCAGACACTGAAATATTACTCATGAACAAAAAAAATTAACTACTGACACCTGCAACAACTTGAATAAATCTCTAAGTCTCAAAGGTGTTATGTAAAGGTACAGGCAGCCTGGTTCCTCCTAGATTACATTCTTGAAAGGACAACAGAATATTAATGATTAGGTCAGTGGTTGTGAGTGATTGGAGTAGGAGAAGGTATGAATGCAAAGGGACATCATAAGAGAATTATTTGTGGTGAAGAAATTTCTTTTTCCTGGTTGTGGTGGTGTTTACACAAAACTATGTGCATGCTAAAATTCATAAACATCTATACTGATACAAACTAAATTTTGTTCTGTATTACCTAAAGAAAAACTAAACAGTTTAACAGGACAAAGGAAACATATATGCATGTAAACTTTCTGGAAGAGTATACAAAAATGTTAAAAAGTACACAAAAATGTTAACTCACTTAACTAGGTTTTTGTATGGGATAAAACTTAATTTTATGTTGTATGACTTTTGAATTACTTTCAAACATTAGCCTACATATATAGTTAATTCAATAAAATAAAAATGAAGAGCTGATAATATTTGGGGTTTATTAGGTTAAAAGATAAAATAAGAATTACAAAACCTTACATAAATCTACATATGATTGGTTCTAGATATTTGAAAATCAATTTCCTAGTCTTCTGCTTCCAGTCTGAACCCCAAGGTCTGATCATCCAAAAAAGGCAAGAGAAAACATATAGCCTCTAGCAAAATGTTCTGAAAATGCATATGATCATTGACAAATGTAAAATGCTTGCCTTTAGTTGGACAAGGTCAAGTTAAGAGCTTTGGAAGAATTTGTAAATCAAGAAAATAAATCACTTTGTCTATTTTGTGTCTCTTTTGCAACAAAGCCACTGAAGAAAAATATCACATTGTATATAGTGCTCTACATCCAGAAGATAAATCCTTTCAAAAGAGTTGAGTTAGAGATGTAAAGTATCTGAGAATTAGTAACTTAGTACCAGTTGATAAATCATTTCCTTTGACCTAAAAACTATAGAGAAGATATATGATAAAATGGTAGTAAGTGTATCAAGTGTCTTTTGACATGCATATGAGTGACTGATGATTTTTTCATTCATTCTCAGTAAGATACATCTACTGCACTACTATAGATATGGCAATCAGATGTCTTGTCTTCATGATTCAACCATGTTGAAAACTCTAAATGTCAGCAGGTTATTTATTTACTACTTTTTTCATTTGGTAGCAATTCATGTCCAATAAGATTATCCCCCATCCAAGTGAAATGTTCATGCACATTCACTCCAGGACTTTCTTTTTAACATGCAAGTACAGATATAAAATACTTCAGCAAATAAGTATCATTTAAAACCTCTTATATAGTCTCCCTTCAAAATATAACTCACATTCATGATGTCCAACATTCCAACCATCATTCCCTCCATTCAGGTCCTGATGTGTTAACTGCTAAGTGTGGCAGGCACCTTTATGTGTGAACTCCTATATCATCACACCTTCAAATTGTCCTTTCTGCTTCTGCTAGAACTTTTTAGAGAAACTTAAAAAGAACCATCCAAAGTCACCAAGCCACTCTAATGCATTCTTTTGAGCACCAAGAACAAATATGGCTCATTATAATACTGAACTGGACATGCTCAGAAGCATTCAAGTCTGCCATCTTTTCTTGGGGAGAGCATTGTTTTGCAAGTTATTCTGGTGCTTTCTTTCTTTAATGGGAGTAATAGATCCTTCTCCATTCTTTTATCTTCTGGTTGTGCTCATTAGCTTCACATCAAGAGGAGAATGCATTTTGCCTTCAGTTACAGATACACTATCCTAATAAGCACTTCTTAAAGACCTGAAGCAATCAGCCTTTGAAAACCCTATGAGGTTGCTCTGAGTCAGATCCAATTCAATGGCACCTAACAACAACAACAACAACAACAACAACAACAACAACAGGATATTTCTAGTGTGTTCTTCCCAAACTCCAGCATAACTTACATATAAGTGTCAGATTTTTCTTCTTAAAACAATATAATGGTGTTATTATATTAACACAATCCGTTCTTCAAAATTAATTAATGGTCTGTATTATATTTTAATCAACTACAAACACCAAAGCATAGCATGGCATTCAAAATCTTCTGTAATTTTGCTTAAGACTGTCCCATAGCCACTCTGCATTCTTTATCATTTCCTGAAGTTATTCTGTGCATTTGGCAATGTTGTTACTACACTGTACCATTCCCTTTTGTCTAATTTTATCTCTGTGTACTTTGAGCCATCTGTTTCCTATGCCAAATTTCAAATATGTCTTCCTCCATGAAACCATGGATCATTTCACAGGCAAAGATAACCTTGTGGGTTTTGAAATGTCTATAGTGCTTACCATTAAAGTTCTGTGGTAATCTCTTGCCAAATACTGCACAGAATCTGGGTGCTGCCCATTTTCTTTCTCCTTTAGCAATTACAAAGGGCAGTGTCCTTCCTAGACTCTGTGGAGAACTTAGTTCACACTTGTTCACAGAAAGTATCCAATAAAAACTTACTGAATGGTGAAATTTAAAATCAGATTTATAGTATATACCATTTCTTTCTAAGCACCTAAAATACTTCCACTGGATAATTATATCCTTAACAGCTTTTTCTTTTATATAGACCCATAATACACATAAACATCTCACATATAGAAATATCAGACAGGAGCAATGAATTAAGTAGTTACATTGCATATTTATCAAATTCCTGTCTTTTGACAAAAATTGAGAGTCCCCTAATGGGAAAGTTTTCAGAAGAATACAAAGCAGACCAGGTTCAAAACAAAGTGGAGGACACACTCTGAGGACAAATCTCTCTCAATTTCAACACTAAGTGGTAGCTATCATGAGCAACATGTTATGAATTAAATGAGGAGAGACAGAGAGAAATGAACAGTTAAATAATGAAGGAAGATAATACCAGTGGTAGGCCTTAAACCCTATGGATTGTCCATTAAGGGAGCATCATAGCAAATATGGTTGTTGAGCCCTTCAAAGAAAATATTATTCCCAAGAGATATTAGAGAAATGGAAATTTAAAGAGAGCTAATGTTTACTATGGGCTGGGATTTAGCTCAGTTAGTAGAGCACTGCAGTCTCTGAGGTCCCGAGTTCAATTCCCAGCACCGCAAAAATGGGAGAAGGACCTGGCAATCCACTCCCAGTGCAATCCCGAAACAATCAGCCATTGAAAACCCTATGAGGGTCGCTATGAGTCGGATACCGACTCAACGGCACCTAACAACAACAACAACAATGTTTACTATGGGAGAAGGACCCAGCAAGCCACTCCCAAAAATCAATCTGCCATTGAAAACCCTATGAACAGCAGAGAAGCACTGACAATAGTGTTTCGCCTATTGTACGCAGGGTCGCTATGAGTCGGACACCAACTCAAAGGCACCTAACAACAACAACAATGTTTACTAAGTTCAAATGATATGCTTACACCCATTATATTACAAATTCCTTTTTCTAAGGTAGAAAGTAGATATCATTACCCTCTTTGAATAGAGACAGTGATGTTGATGCATTTTTAAAAGCACATATAATTAAAAATGATGTGTCAAGAATTTGAAGCTAGTTCTGTGTGATATTATTTTCATGCCTGTTCAGTATTCCATACTGCTCTGTCAGAAGTAATTTACCCAGGATAGGTTAGGTATTATCAGATTGTGGTACACTATACTTTCCCAATCCTAATCCTTGACCAGACTTCACTAGCTGATTATAGAACTCTTTGAGCCCAAATTCTGTATTGATATCTTTCTCATCCTAGTGATCAGACAGGCCACTAGAATTGCAAATTCCTAACACCAGTGATTTTTCTAGAAGGAATTAAAAGAACAGTGTGATCTTTAGGATCCTTGATGGTTTAAAGGTTGTTGTTGTTGTTGTTGTTAGGTACCGTCGAGTCGGTATCCGACTCATAGCAACCCTCATAGGGTTTTCAATGGCTGTTTCGGGATTGCCTTGGGAGTGGATTGCCAGGTCCTTCTCCCATTTTTGTGGTGCTGAGAATTGAACTCAGGACCTCAGAGACTGCAGCACAGCACTCTACCAACTGAGCTAAATCCCAGCCCATGGCTTCAAGGTTACAGTAAGAGAAATGAAAGGGGCTGGAGTTATAGCTCAATAAGAGAGCACTTCCTTAGCATTTGTCAGTTCCTGGATTCAATCTCAAGAACCTCCCTGAAAAAAGAAAGAAAGAGAGAGAGAGAGAGAGAGAGAGAGAGAAAACATGCACCAGTTAACCAAATATTCAAACTCAATAGTTTTCTTTCTAGATGGACATCTAGATAAAAAATATTATAGAAGCAAACTTTGTGTGTATACATGTTTTACATACATACTAACTTCAAAATTTCTTAATTACCATAGTCATTATTAGAATTCATAATGATAATCACTACCAATTACTTATCACATGCTAAATGCTGAGCACTGTACCAGACTTTTAATATATGTTTCCTCTCTCTCCAATTTGTCTCTATGAATCTTTTTCTAAATGTGTATATTTGTTTGAATAGATCTTCCCCAAATATACATCAATTCTTTTGGTCAAAACTGCATGTTACTGAGCTGAAGTTCCCATATATGTTCTTCAAGTTCATTTATAAGATACCAAACCAAAAGCCTCATGGGAATTTGGGCAGGGACTTGTATGAGCTTGGTTGACATCTCAGAATAGGCAGTTATTTGACAAATATAGACTATGTGACCAATAAATGCTAGGTACATTAGTTGATTAATCGGTCTCCCCTTTAATTTTCTTTTCCTTAGAGTATCAATTAGAATTCTCAATTCATTCTGCGTAAGATATTTCACTGGAATCATAGTTCTCTTAGACTATTGAACATTTAGAATGCTTTCCTGGCCTAGCATTAGCCTTTTTTTTTCACTTTATATTTTACCCTATTGTCATTATTTTTACCACATTGGCCCCATTTCATAGTTTAATCCTTATTGCCAACTGCTTTGCTATAAATGTTTGCTTCTTATTCTCTCTGGCTAGAATCCTGTTTCCACACTACTACTCAGAAATGGCTTATTCTTCCCCCTTAGGTCTCAGCTCAAATGATACCGAAACTACCTAGCAGTTATTTTCTCCTTCATCACCCTACTATTTGCCTTCAGAAACTATATTATGATTTGTAACTTTGATTTTTTAAAAAAATTGTGTATTGGATTTCTCTCACATTACTAACTTACTGTATTTTTCTCACAATGGAACTATCTTTTTTCCTGTTGTTCCATCATCAAATATTTACTGAGCACGATTATATGTCAGCCTGCAGCCATACCCACTGTGGCATCCGATCCCATCAGATCTTATAAGCCAAGAAGGGTCAGTCCTAGTTAGTACTTGGATGGGAGACTGCCTAGGAACAACAGATGCTGTAGGCCTGGGAGAAAGACCCTGTAACTCACTCCCAAAACACAATTAGCCATTGAAAACCCTATGTATAGCAAAGAAGCACTAATAATACTGTTTCACCTGCTGTATGTAGGGTGGCTCTGAGCTGGACACTGACTCAGTGGTACCTAACAACAACATTATATGTCAGCCATTGTCTAGATACTTAATATACAGGAGTGAATGCAAAGTCCTCTCATACATTTATGTTCAATGCAGGGGTGGGGATAGAGAAAATTTTTTTAAAAAGATATAATCAACTCTTATTATCTGTAATAGTTATATTCTAAAACACTAACCATAAACACTGAATTAGTGAATACTGAACCATTGCCCCTAGGGCAAATATATATTATGTACCACAAACCTCTGGTCACAACATTTTCATCAATCAGTAAATAACTCTTTGCTGCTGCTGCTGCTGTTGTTGTTTTGAGACAGGATCTCCTTATATAGCCGAGCTGGCCTTGAACTCATAATCCTCTTGCTTCAGCCTCTCAAGTGCTGGGATTACAAGTGTGTGCAACCATACCTGGCTGAATGACCTTATTTTTAAAGAATGTTTCTGTTTTAAAGACACTTTATTTGATATAGATAGATAGATAGATAGATAGACAGACAGACAGACAGACAGACAGACAGACAGACAGACAGACAGATTTATTAACATTGAGCTCATGGCCAATAGCACAACTCATGTTTGACCAAATCTTATCTAAAACATGTATTTTTTCTATAAGGCATTTATAGCCTGCTTTTTCTTAGGAAACCAAAGTAGCACTGAAGCATCATGTTTGCATTCCTTTTTAACAGCATAATCACCAACAAAGACTACACACATGGCAAAAATATGCCACTAAATAGAGGTTAAAAATAATACTTGATTGCAGAGTAAGAGCTGAAATAAGGAGGCAGAACATTGCCTTATTAGACCTGAGCTGGGACCATGAATTTTTTTAGGCTACTTAGATTTTCTCCACTCTGTACTTGTCTGTGAATGACCACGAAAGTGCTACACACATTGATTTAGAGGTTACAAATGAATTTGAACATGTAGGAGTATTCACAAAAGTTGAATTTTTGAGTAATGAGAATCAACCGTAAGGCACATGATCAGAAATACAAGAAATTCTGAAAAGATTTAAAAGTAGAATGAGGAAGGTGAGTACATTATTGTTGATGGCTTGGTCAGAGAAGGCCACTTGGAAAAAGGGAAATTTAGAGCATACAGTAAAAGAAACAAAAACATATGCAAGAACTTGTGAGGAAAAGTATATCAAGCAGAGTGAAAAACAGCTAAAAAAAATTGGAGTGGAAGAAAATGAATAGAAAAGTAAGTAGTGATATAATAGAGTTGTGGGAAAGAGGAACAGACCATGCAGGGCTTTGGGATTCATTCTTGGAGTTTTGATATTTTAACCTATAATGAAATGGATTATTGGAACTTTTTGAGCAGAGGAGTTGCAGCACCGAACATTTTTACCAAGTCTCTTCTGGCAGCTTAAAGGAAAGAGAAAGTAAAGGTCAGCATTGGAAACTAAGAGACTAGTTGAGAGTAATTACAACATTCCAGATAAGAAACCTTGATAGCTTATTGAAGGGTAACACTGGGGATGATATTTAAAAGTCGTGTAGTTGGGAATATATTTCAGAATTACCATTAACAGAATTTTCTGTTGCAGATCGAATATGGGTAAATGTGTGAAATAGATACAGAAATAGATGGATAGATTGATGGGTGGATAGATAGGTAAACAGGGAGAAATTATAGATGACTCGAAATTTTTTAATAGATTGAGCAGAAGAATGAAGCTAGCATTTTTTACTCCCATGTGTCTGTCAGCTTGTCATGCTGTGGGGGCTTGTGTGTTGCTGTGATGCTGACTTTCAGATATTCAGTATTTCAGAAACCAGCAGGGCTATCCATGGTGGACAGGTTTCAGCTGAGCTTCTAAACCAAGACAGACTCGGGAGAAGAATCCTGAAGCCCACTCTCAAAACAATTAGCTATTGAAAATCCTACAAATAGCAGAGAACTGCTGTCAAAATACTCTCAGAAAACGAGCCCCTGCAAGCTGGAAAGCATTCAAGAAATGACTAGGGAAGAGTTGCCTCCTCAAAGTACAGTGGACCTCAATGACAGGAATGGAGTCAAGCCTCCAGGACCTCCTTTTACTGATGTGGCACCCCTCGAAATAAGAAGAAACATACTGACTGCAACAATGGGTTCAAATACCAAAAGATTGTGTGCATGGCATAGAGCTATGTAGTGTTTTGTGCTGCTGTACATAGGGTCACTATGTGTGGGATCTGACTCCAGGGTACCTAAGGACAACAGCAGTATTTTTTAAGATGGAGGAGAGAAGAGGATTAGCAGATTTCTAGAGTAATGGCTGATGATAGGAGAACAACAGATCCATTTTGGACAGTTATTTGAAGTGCCAGATAATCATCTTGATAAAATGTGCATCAGAAATTGAATATATAAATCTGAAATTCAAGGGAACAGGTCCAGACTAAAGTTAATTTGGGAGTCAACAATATATACTTGATATTGAGCCATGAGACTGATATTACTGATTGTTGTTGTTAGGTGCCATCGAATCGGCATCCAACTCATAGCGACCCTCGTAGGGTTTCAATGGCTGACTGTTTCGGGATTCCCGTGGGAATGGATTGCCATGCCCTTCTCCCATTTTTGCGGTACTGGGAATTAAACTCAGTACCTCAGAGACTGCAGCGTAGCGCTCTACCAACTGAGCTAAATCCCAGCCAGACATTACTGATTAGGCAGTAACTAAAGGGGAGATGTGATGAAACTTTAGAACAATAAAATGTAAGTTTTTAAAAGGTGGAGGTCATATATGTATTGTTGAGACTTATAAATCTAGCACCACTTTCAGTATGTGCACAATAATATCCCCAGTAAGTAATGTTAAATTCTTTTTGAGAATACATTAAAACTTTTATACTGATAAAAGTTATATCATGGATTTTTTTTTCTGCTTCTTTTTTTTTTTTTTTTTTTTTTTTTTTTTTT
>VMDO01028175.1:0-24296 GCA_007922755.1 Pedetes capensis
TGCGTGACCTGGTTCTTACTATCTTCTTTTATTGGTCTTATTTCCGGTGATTTATCATTCCCCGGGATCTCCAGGAACGCAGCCTCTCCTGGCTTTGATGAGAAGGGACAGTATCAGAGGTCAACAGCAGGAATCGTGTCACGTGGACACCCCGCCTCTCTGCACCTCCAGGGGGCAGCCTGCCCGTTTCTCCAGCCTCTGCTGTAGGAGCCAGAACAGGGGAGGCGATCAGCGATGGAGCCTGGTGGAAGAAGATGCCCTTTTCTTTCATGCTACGCACGACTATCTCCTCATCAAAGCCAGCATTTAGAGCAATTTCTAGAAAACACGCTGCCAACAGGAAGCTGCTGCTGCTGCATCACAGAGTCTGCTGTGTGGCTGGATCTCAAGGCTGCAGAGCCCTGTCCTCCCTCAGCATAGCAAGGGGCTCAGAGAGGTCGCCTTGGCTCCCTCCAAGCCCTCACCAGCGGAGCTTCCAAGGGTGAACTCCGCAGAGTCATTTGTGTCTGGGGAGGAGGCTAACCACGGACACAACTAACTCAAGCCTGGCTGCCCATGGCACCCTGGAACTCCTATTACTCAACCATGTATTGTTGTTGTTGCTGGGTGCCGTCGAGTCGGTATCCAACTCATAGCGACCCTACATACAATAGGCGAAACACTACTGTCAGTGCTTCTCTGCTGTTCATAGGGTTTTCAATGGTGGATTGACTTTTGGGAGTGGGTTGCCAGGTCCATCTCCCAAGCCTACAGTATCTGGTGTTCCCAGGCGGTCTCCCATCCAAGTACTAAACAGACCGGACCCTGCTTAGCTTCTGAGATCTGATGGGATCAGACACCACAGGGCTATGCCTGCAGGCCAACCATGTGTTAAGAGAATAAGGACTGTTTCTCAGGATTAGCATTGGCTTTATTGAGGGCAGGACTCCAGTCTAATTTTAGAATTATTTTCCCACATGCTGGTCCTTTTAACTGGATCAAAAGTGAACCTGATTGCTCCACAGGGCCTGAAGCCTTTTACACCACAAATAGCAAAACAATCACGGAATTAATCACTAATTGATCTCATTTTCTTTGTTTATTTTTTATTTATTGCACTAAGTCATGGGACTCTCTCCCCGTCATGGTTAATGGGCTTGGGTCAAAATAATAAAAACCACTGCAAACTAGCTTAAGAGCAAAAAGAAAAGTGCTTCGTAAAGGGTGCAGGATGCGGGCCCAAGGCCCAGGCACGCTCTGCACAGAACAGCACCTGGTGGAGGCCAGCCTAGTAGCAAAGAGTACTGAAGAGCAACTGCATGCACCCTTCCCCCTCCCTGTCCCCTGGTGCAGCAGGTCTCAGGGCCTCCGTCCTCTCCTGCCTCCCCTGTGGAGAGCGGAGCCCCCCGGCTTCCCCTCAGCAGCCTTTCCATTCTGCACAGTTCCTCACATGCCCTGCCACTTCCAGCTTGGCCAACTGCTGAGTCCCAAAGCCACCACCACACTTCAGGTATTTGTCACAGCAGCACCCTGCTGTCTTGGTCTGTTTGGGCAGCTGTGATAAAACACCACAACCTAGGTGGCTTACAAACAACAACAGTTATTTCTCACAATTGTTGGGACAGGGAGGTACAGCATCAAAGTGCTGGCAGATTTGGGGTCTGATGAGGACCTGTTTTCCACAGGCAGTGACTTTTTGCTGGGCTCTCACAAGATGGAGGTGGTCAGAAGTCTTTCTCTGTATTCTTTTTATAAGGACACTGATATCATTCATGGAGGTTCCGTGCTCAGCCATGGGGGCCAGGTCCTGTGGAGTGGGCACCATGTCTGGAGTGGTGCCATGTCCTGTGGTATAGAGCCATGTCCTGTGGAGTGGGTGCTATGTCCTGTGGGGAAGGCCCCATGTGTAAAGTGGGTGCCATGTCCTGAAAAGTGAGTACCATGTTCTGTGGAGTGAATGTCATGTATGGAGTGGGCACCAGCCCTGGGAGGAGGGCCCCAGGTATGAAATGGGTGCCATGTCCTGAAGGGTGATCACCATGTCCGGTGGAGTGGGCACCATGTCCTGGGAGGAGGGCCCCAGGTATGAAATGGGTGCCATGTCCTGAAGGGTGATCACCATGTCCTGTGGAGTGGGCACCATGTCCTGGGAGGAGGGCCCCATGTATGAAATGGGTGCCATGTCCTGAAGGGTGATCACCATGTCCGGTGGAATGGGCACCAAGTTTCTAGTGGTGCCATGTCCTCTAGAGTGGGCCTCGTGTCTGGAGTGGTGCTGTGTCCTGTAGAGTGGGCACTATGTCCTGTTGAGTGGGCACTGTCTGGAGTGGAGTCATGTCTGGAATGGTACCATGTCCTGAAGAGTAGATGTTATGTCCTGTGGAGTGGGTGCCATGTCTGGTGGCATCATGTCCAGATTAGCGCCTTGTCATGAGTAGTGGGACCATGTCATGGAGTGGATGTCATGTCTGGAGTGGCATCATGTCCTTTGGGGTGGGTGTCATGTCCTGTGGAGTGGGCACTATGTCCAATTGAGTAGGCACTGTCTGGAGTGGAGTCATGTCTGGAATGGTACCATGTCCTGAAGAGTAGCTGTCATGTCCTGTGGAGTGGGTACCATGTCCTGGGAGGAGGGCCCCATGTATGAAATGGGTGCCATGTCCTGAAGGGTGATCACCATGTCCGGTGGAATGGGCACCATGTTTCTAGTGATGCCATGTCCTATGGAGTGGGCCTTGTGTCTGGAGTGCTGCTATGTCCTATAGAGTGGGCACTATGTCCTGTTGAGTGGGCACTGTCTGGAGTGGACTCATGTCTGGAATGGTACCATGTCCTGAAGAGTAGATGTTATGTCCTGTGGAGTGGGTGACATGTCTGGTGGCATCATGTCCAGATTAGCACCATGTCATGAGTAATGGGACCATGTCGTGAAGTGGATGTCATGTTTGGAGTGGCATCATGTCCTTTGGGGTGGGTGCCATGTCGTCCTATGGAGTGGGTCTCCTCACTGTGGCATGAGAGTTGTAGTATGGTGTTGCTGTACTGAGAAGCTCAGCCACAGATGAGGAAAAAAACCCAAACAATGGCTCACCGAGGCATCCATGAGCCACTACCACCTGGATCAGGGTGTGGAGCAGGTGGGGGTGGGGCATCTTGCCTGATAGAAGGGGCCTTAGTCATCGAGGCTGATGTACCCACCACCAGCGCTCCTGTCTGACCTGTCAGGTTTAGCATCACCCCTGGAGAACTGCACGCAGCCTCCCAGCACTGGGTGATGTGGACGGTCCTTCCGTCCAGAGGAATCCCAGGTCATCCGGACCAGGTTGGTCCCTTCCCAGAGTCTGCTCAGCCAGCCCTCGGGTTTCTACTAAAGTGTCCTCTGGGCCATCCCTCCACAGCATTGACAGCCCACCTGCATGAGCTTCCTTGGCTCTCTCTTGTCACCCACCTGCCTGCTACAGAGAATGTCCTGTCCAGCTACTTAGCTTCTCCTTGCTGTGAGGTCAGAGGCAGGGAGGGCTGGGTTCAAAAGAAGCCAAACATCAGATGCCATGCACGTTGCTACTGTGCCCAGAACCTTGCAAATTAACCTGGCTTCCCGAAGGTGCCTCCTGAACACAGCCTCAGAGCCCAAAGCCCTGAGTGTCACAGAGCCCACACGCCTCTCCCAGTGGTGATAGTGTCATCACAGCTGAGGGGAGCAGGCACACCTTTCCCAGCTGTATTTGCTCCCCCAAAACATCAGTGAGAACATGTCTTTTAAAGAGAAGACATGAGTGATGTCCTTGTAGTAGATGCCCTGACTGGTGTATTAAAAACCACTGTGACTTCTGTAGGTGCCCTGAGTATTCAATTTCCTCAAGATCAAGTTGAATTCTTGGTTAAGGTTTTATCTCTTTTCAAGACAGTGGCTCAATCCTCTAAACACGTACCCTCTACGCTTAAATCAGTATGATAACATTCAGCTTCACAGTTTCCACCTTTTCTGACCCCATTGTTGTTGTTAGGTGCCATCGAGTCCGACTCAAAGCGACCCTATGTACAGCAGATCAAAACACTTCCCGATTCTGTGCCAGGCAAACGATCTTATTTATGTTTAAGCCCATTGTTGCAGACACTGTGTCAATCCATCCGGTGGAGGGTTTTCCTCTTTTGCGTTGACCTGCCACTCTTCTGAACATGATGTCTTTCTTTAGGGATTGATCTCTCCCGACTACATGTCTGAAATATGTAAGACGTAGTCTGGCCATTCTTGCTTCCAAGGAGCACTCTGGTTTCACTTCCTGTAGGACAGATCTGTTGGTTCTTTTGGCAGGCCATGGTATATTCCATGTCTCCAGCACCACGGGCTGGGATTTAGCTCAGTTGGTAGAGCACTGCACTGCAGTCTCTGTAGTCCCAAGTTCAATTCCCAGCACTGCAAAAATGGGAGAAGGGCCTGGCAATCCCGATACAGTCACCATTGAAAACCCTATGAGGGTCACTATGAGTCAGATACCGACTCGATGGCACCTAACAACAACAACAACTCCAGCACCACAATTCAAAAGCATCAATTCTTCTCCTGTCTCCCTTGTTCAATGTCCAGCTTTCACAACCATATGATGCGACTGAAAATACCATGGCATGAGTCAGACACACCTTTGTCTGACCCCATAAGATGGCATAAATACCTTCCCTAAACAAACATTACACTTTACCTAATACTGTACATAATATCCATGCGCATTTGCACAGAAGAGTAGACATAAAACGATAACAAAGTATCCCCTCAACAGACAAACCAAGGCTGAGATAACCCACTGCCATCTCCCCCAACAAAGGACCCATAGAGAAGACAAGTTTAGGATCAGTGTCTACCAAACCCATCATAAATGACCAACTGTCACCCACTCTCTACTGATTCATTCACCGTATCCTTAACAATTTGAATGAATCGCCACAATTCCAAGCTCACAAATCAAAAGGAAATGATTTTAAAATTTCAAGGTTCTACTTAGAAAAACTGTTATACATGAAAGAAAGAGAAATGTTAATCCATAGTCTGGGAGCCATAAGGCGATATTTTGTTAAGTGTATGCACTGTTTGCTTAAGAATAAAAAGTAAGAGAAATACCTCCCAATGTTTTCTATAAATAGGAGATGTCTTGTTCTGTGCCTCTTGAGTTTGTTTATCCATCCTGTTATTTTCAGAAACCCCCACTGGTAGCTTAGATAAAGTTGTTTAAATATTTGCTAAATCTGATCTTTTAGGCCACCAACCTTAGTTTACGTCCATAAAAAGTGAGCCTTACTATGAGTGCTGGTTTCTAAACTGTTTGAAGTCATCACTATCTGCAGACATGAAGGACCCAGGGCAACTTCTCTGGCAATAGATGAAGCGTTCATAGTAGAATGTTTAGATATTTAATATTTTTAAATGTTCAACCATAAAAATCATTCCCCACCGTGACCGTAAGATTAGGAAAGCAAGTTCAGTCTAAAGATCCTAGGGGAAATACAACTAACTATGTTTAATAATGAACTTCAAAGCCCAAAACACCCCGGGTACAGCAGACCACCCTTTGCTTATCACACGAGATGTCTGAGCATGTTGTCTTGATGACTTCAGGTTTACTTTCCTTTGGAAAGTCTTCAAAAATATTAGAAGTCAAACCAACACATGTGCATGATGTTCATGGCAGCAGATTCCACCATTGTGAAAGGATGGAAAGATGCAAATGTCCCTTGACAGATCGATAGACGATTGTGGTATATCTTTTCAAGTGAATAGCATTCAGCCTTAAAAAGGAATGGACCACTGATATGCACTGTAATGTGGCTGAGCCTTGAAAACATTGTGCTAAGGGAAAAAGCCAGACACAAAAGAGCACCTACTGCAGGATGCGCCTCCATTCTTGTGAAATATCTACAACAGGCCACTCTACAGCAATAGAAAGCAGGTTGGTGGCTGTCAGGCATGGGGTCAGGAGGGGCTGCCTAGGAGTGCAGGGTCTCCCTGTGGAGTGATGGAAATGTTCTGGAATTAGGCAGTAGTGATGGTTGTGCAGCACTGTGAATGCACCGAAGCCAATGAATTGCTCCCTTTACAGCTGCTAATTTTGTATTGCTATTGTTGTTAGGTGCCATCGAGTCGGTATCCGACTCATAGTGACCCACATAGGGTTTTCAATGGCTAACTGTTTCAGGATTGCCTTGGGAGTGCATTGCCAGGCCCTTCTCCCATTTTTGCAGTGCTGGGAGTTGAACCCGGGACCTCAGAGATTGCAGCACAGCGCTCTACCAACTGAGCTAAATCCCAGCCCACTAATTTTGTATTATGTGAATTTAATCTCAATTTTAAAAAACAACCAGGAAAAAAAGCTAGAGGCTTTGAATTGTGAGATGAGGGTAGGAAGAGGGTTGTTGTTGTTGTTGTTGTTGTTGTTAGGTGCCATCGATTCAGTATCCGTTTCATAGCAACCCTCATAGGGTTTGAATTGTAGAGATCGCAAATAGTTATCAAACATTCTGAGTGGCTGGAAGCCATGGCACAATGCCTGCCATCCCAGCAACTCAGGAGGCAGAGGCAGGAGGATGGCAAG
The DNA here is from genome assembly GCA_007922755.1 of Pedetes capensis. NCBI lineage: Eukaryota > Metazoa > Chordata > Mammalia > Rodentia > Pedetidae > Pedetes > Pedetes capensis. The sequence goes on from VMDO01028175.1 coordinate 6,564, forward strand.
CTCAAGGCCAGAGGCAGCCTGCAGAACTTAGTGAGACCCTGTCTCAAAATAAAAACAAAAATAGAACTTGGAGTGCAGCCCAGTGGCGGAGTACTTACCTAGCATGTGCAAAGCCCTGTGTTCAACCTCACCGTACTGCAAAATAAAGTCACATTCTGAGACTCAATGGCACCTAACAACATAAGTTGGACAGGGCTTGGATTTAGCTCAGTTGGTACAGCACTGCTCTATAGTCTCTGAGGTCCAGAGTTCGATTCCCAGCACTGCAAAAACTGGAGAAGGCAATCCACTCCCAAGGCAATCTCAAAACAATCAGCCATTGAAAACCCTATGAGGGTCACTGTGAGTCAGACAGGACGGCACCTAACAACAACAACATGTTTTGGGAGAAGGACATGGCAACTTACTCCCAAGGCAATCCCAAAACAGTCAGCCATTGAAAACCCTATGAGGGTCACTATGTGTTGGACTGGACTTGACGGCACCTAACAACAACAACATAAGTTGGACAGCAACTCGACAACACATAACAACAACAATGAAGGAGGACGTGCCTGACTGAGTGCAGCCCCAGCGCCTCCCGCTGGTGGACAGAGGCCACCTCATAGCAGTCTGCCAAGAGATGCCAGCGGTCTTGGGCTCCGTGGGGGTGGACGGTCCTGCCCTAGGTGAGCCCAGCTCTGCTCCACAAGGTCACCTTTGCCCTAAAGAGCTGGTGGGAAGGAGGCAGGGGTCAAGCCTCTCATGCGGACACCCCAGAAGCCCTGAGTGCCCAGACCCAACCTTGCAGCACAAGCTTTGAAACACAAACATTTTTGGTGCCGAAACAATCACAAACAAGACTATCAGCTTCAATCAGGGACATCCAGCAAATAGAATTCCCTTGGGTGTAAGAGGAATTTTTGCATCATAGAAACACATGGAATTTTACTCACCCCAAATTCTTAAGTGACACAAAGGAATTACTCCAAATTCACTACAGGAATAATAGCGCTCTACTGAATGTCCTCTAAATCTTCAAATTTAAAAAAAAAATTTCCATAAATTAGGATAAAAGGAAAACTAACATGTGCTCCCAATCTGATTTGAATATTTCTCCAATTGGAGCACAGAGTGGTGGTGTTTGTAGAAGACACAGATCATACGGAATCAATATAATTTATTTGGAATCTTCCTTAAAATGGAATAGGTCAATCACTTAATACTGTAATATGGAATACAGTACAATAATACAAGTAGAACACCATCAAGTATAAAAATATGTAGCTAAAAGGAGGCTGGGGCTGGGATTTAGCTCAGTTGGTAGAGTGCTGGCGCTGCAGTCTCTGAGGTCCTGAGTTCAGTTCCCAGCACCACAAAAATGGGAGAAGGACCTGGCAATCCACTCCCTAGGCAATCCTGAAACAGTCAGCCATTGAAAACCCTATGAGGGTCACTATGAGTCGGACACGACTTGATGGCACCTAACAACAACAACAACAAAAGGAAGCTATCTAGAGGAACTAGTTAGGCAGGAACAGCATTTCTGGGGGCCCCACCTGGGCCCTGACCTTTGAACGCCCCTTCCCCCGCCCTCTACAGCCCATCGTGCAGACAGCACCAGCCTGTAAGGGTCTCAGGAACTCCTGTGTGCTCTTCTGCCGCCCTCAGCCTGCTGCCCCCAGGTGTGCGGGTGCCGGTGCCCAATGAGGGGATCCGAGAGGACGCTGGGGTCATTGGGATGCCGTGGGCAGGGTGCAGGCGATGCCTCCCTCCCTGTAGAACCTGCTTGCTGATGTGCGCCCCCCACACACACGCCGCTCCAGAGTTCCTCATGGGGAGGCCACGCTCAGGCCTGTGCCCCTCTGCGCCCCGGGTCACGATCCTGTGAGGTCCAGACACCAGAAGGGGTCTGGCTTTAGATGTTCATCCAGAACCCCCAGCCAGAGCCCTCCCTCCTGTCTCCACCCCACCTCAGGCTCCCTCAGCCCCGGCCCCAAGCTGAGGAGCTGGGGGAGCGGAGCCCAGCACTCCCGCTCTGGCCAGCCAGTCTGTGGGAGACCGTGGGACTCGCTCACCCCGGCCCAGCCGCGAGGGCCCTCAGGGATGGGGGTCACGGTCCTGGGGTCTACTGCCCTGACCCTGCTCCACCCAAAAACCCAGGGACTGGCAGGGCCCGAGCTTCAGCGTAGCTGAGGTGGCCTGGGGGCCCAGTACAAGCACCTCAGGTCCAAGGGCACCACTCATTCCCCTCCCAGGGATGACAGAGCTGCAGCACCCACTCTGCAGCACCATCCACGGGGCCCCAAATCGTGCAGCTCCGCCACCCCCCCCCCCCCCCCCCCCCCCCCCCCCCCCCCCCCCCCCCCCCCGGCCAGCTCTGCTGAAGGGAAACAGCCTGCAGGAACGTTGCCCACATGCCAGGATTGCCTCGGACCTCTGCAGTCACTCTGCACGAGACAGGAAGGGAGAGCCCCTAGTGCCTGGGGGCCCGGGCAGGACAGCCGTGCCTGGCCTCATGGGCGACAGGGTCGTCAGCAAGGAGTGGCTCATACCTACTAGAGAGGCAGGGGTGCTTCTGTAACCCAGGGGCTCAGGAGCCTGGGCCCCACCTCCCGGCCCTTCTGACGGCTCTGAGGTGGCCTCAGGACCTGCTTCCCACAGAGGTGAACATCTGGCCCTCCTGCGTCCCCTCTGGCAGCTCCTCCCCATGCTCAGTTTCTCCAGGAACAATGCCCACAGCCACGTCACGGTCTGGAAAAGCACGCAATGTTAACTTCCAACCCTTGTCACCAGGACCATGCGGCGCCCTCGTGGTGTCCTCCTGTCCCCACACTCCGCCGACCGTGACCACCCACGTGAACTACAGAGGTTTACCGCGTCCATCGTACAGAAGGCACAGCTCCATCAGACCTGTCCTCGTGCCCCTGGGACAGCCACAGCGCTACCGCAGCTCAGCCCTATTTGAGGGCAGCACCTCCAGCGTCTACTTCCCAGGGTGCCAACAAGAAAAGAAAGCTCACCCCCATAGGCCAGGGGTGGGCATCCCCGTTAGGAAACGCCCCAGTTCCTCCATCTGCATTGTCTACGCAACACGGAGGAGGACCTGCTTCTCCAGGGCGTCCAACATCACCAGAGAACGGAATCAGCCCTGCCAGGTGGAGAATCCAGCACTTCCTGTCCACGCACTTCACTCTCCCCCGCCCACGCCCTGGAGTCCCTGGTCCAGGGCTCCCTTTAAGCACGCCCTGGCCACATATGTTCAGGATGCGAGCTGCAGCGACCCCAGGGGCCGCACAGTGGTGTGAGATGGTGCCCCCCCACAGCACCTCGAAACCCATCAGGACTGGGCTCTAGGTGAAGGCAGGAAGGCCCAGGTGGGAGGGCGTGGGGTTCTGCGCCCTTGTGCGAAGAAGGAGGCTTTCCCTTTCTGCTGTGAGGAAAACTCAGTAGCCACAATTCCTTCCAGGAGACAGTGATGTATTGCTTTAAGATCTCAGTCAAAGTCATTGACAAATGCATGTGTAGCAGGCTGCCTGGAGGAGGAGGGAAGGGGCTCTGTAGACACCCAGATCCAGCCTTGTGTCGAGAACCCAGGAAGACCTGCCTTGAGTAACCTGAAGACATTTAAAATGCTAACACAGGCTTCTGCAGGATGTTGTAAGGCGTTTTAACACTTTCCAGTTGAATGATAGTTTTAAAAGAACACCAAGAACCAGTTTAAAAACAATTATGCTGAAACGATTAGCACAGCCAGAGGCGTTATTAAAAGGCTTCCTTTCAGCTGGCACAGAGGGTACACGTGAGAACCTCTGCCTTTATCAGAATGGTGTGCGTTTGAGCAGCTGTGAGGAGGGAACACCAGGTAAATTTCAAGGGGGCTCCAACACCGTGGTCTCACACAGTGAACCCCAAGACTCCAGAGCTCTCTGAAACGAGGTTCTGAGGAAAGCCATCTGCCTCGAGAGGTGACAACTCCTGGCTCAGACCATGGTACTGACCGTGGGGCCCTGAGACGCCTGGTGTCTTCTCAGGTCTGATGGTAACGACCCGAGAGTCTCAGAAAGCACCAGCTGCAGTGAGAAACTCAGCCTGGGCTGTGTCTTAAGTCACCTGGGCCACACAGGGAGGGAGGAATGCGCCCTTGAGGGTGAGTGGACAGGGACAACTGCAATGTGTCTGTTTCCTCCTCCAGTGGCTCACCTTGAAGTGCAGTCATCCAGGGACACTGTGATGGTTTAAGAAGATGCGTTTGGATGGCAAGTTGACAAGCATGAGCTTACCGTGGCCGACTAACCGTTAGCTTGTAAGGTCCACTCGATGGGGCGAAAGCGTGTAGGTCAGCGAAGCCCACCTCTGGTTGACAGTGAGGACGCCTGGATCACGAAGGCTCTGACTCCATGAATGGATTAATGGGCTCATCCTGTGGTGGAATATTAGTAGGTAGTGAAGAGTAGGCGATGAGGCCCAGCTGGAAGACACAGGTCACAGGGGGAGTGTCCTTGAGGGGTGCATCCTGCATCTCTCTCTCTCTGCCTCCTCTCTGCCGTGAGATGAAGAAGTTCCTTTCCACAAGCTCCCACGGCCGTGATGTTGTGCCCAGTGCAGGTGGCCAGGTGGCCACGGACTGAACCCTCTGAAACCCTGACCCAAATTAAGCAACACCCCGCTCAGGCTGTTCCCTCAGGATTCTGCTCACAGCTACACAAAGTAACTGACACTCCAGCTAAGGTCAGCCTTGCTCCTGAGGATTCTAAACACCTAAGAAATTGCTACTACAAACTTTTTACTTTTTCTAATTTGCCAGGGACTTAGCTGGGCACTTAGCTCAGTGGGTATAGCACAGTGCTGCAGTCTCTGAGGTCCCGAGTTCAATTCCCAGCACCACAAAAATGGGAGATGGGCCTGGCAATCCACTCCCAAGGCAATCCCAAAACAGTCTACCATTGAAAACCCTATGAGGGCCGCTATGAGTTGGATACCAACTCAACGGCACCTAACAACAACAACAATTTGCCAGGTGTTTTATTTGTATGTTTGTTTATTTTTGCTGTTGGTGGTGGTTGTTCTCCTTCTTCTTCTAAATGGCCAGGAAAGAATTCAAAGTTTCAGAACTAATGTTGTTTTTTGTTAGGTACCATCCAGTCAGTGTCCAACTCATAGTGACCATACATACAACAGGAGAAACACTACTGTCAGTGCTTCTCTGCTATTCATAGGGTTTTCGATGGCTGATTGATTTTGGGGAGTGGGTTGTCAGGTCCTTCTCCCAAGCCTGTTCCCAGGTGGTCTCCCATCCAAGTACTAACTGGACCCCACCCTGCTTAGCTTCCGAGATCTGACAGGATCAGATGCCACAGTGCTATGGCTGCAGGCTCAGAACTAATGGCCTTATATAAAATTAGTCAGCGTTTCAGCTTGTTTAGACCAACTGCCTTACGAAGGAATGAAGGAAGTGTGGAAGGACTTTGAGCTCAAGGATGGGCCTCAGCTTGGCATCAGGTATACCCCAAAATTCTCCTGAATTTACAATGGGGCCGAGTCTGATATCCAACCCACAATAAGTTGAAAACACCATAAGTCAAAAGTGCTTGTAATATACCTGCCCTGCCAAACAGCTTAGCTCTGCCTACCTTAAATAGGATTAACAGACTTACATTAGTGGGCAAAATCTTCTAACTCAGTCTGTTTTATAATGAAGTGTTCAATAGCTCATATAATTTATTGGATACTGTACTGAAGGGGAAAAAACAGAATGGCTGTATGAGTGTGTTTTCCCATCATAAAGATGAAGAGTCCTAAGTCAAACTATCATAAGTCAGGGTCTAGCTGCATTCTGAACGTGGGAGCCTTGGATGCCCCAAAGAGCAGCCAATGGCTCCTCTGTTAACCAGGCCTGCTGAGAATCCCACAGCTATACACACAGAGCTCATGGTCTTTTTATTGAGGCTCAATGAGGCAAATTAGAGTGACAAAGCACCATTGTTCACAGATGGAAACCAATGCTCTTTTTTACAAACAAAGATTGGATATTCTTGTTTTAATTATGCAACTGAATAAAGGAGTGATTTAAAACATAGTCTCTTCAGGGCTGATTGGCAGTAAGCTACCTGTTCTTGAAATTTCCTTAGCTCCAAGCTATTTTGGAAGAGCTTCAGTGTGGAAGATTGGAACAGGAGAAATCACCTGACTCATTTCCAAACAAATGGGGGAGGCACTGGCGATCAAACAGGAGCTGCCTCTAGGCTCTCAGAGGATCCAGCAACAGCAGAGGGACGCCTCCCAGAACCACAGCAGGTGGGCAAATATCCATTCTGCTGGGTCTGCAGCTCACAGGCTGGCAGGCACACAAATGGCAGCTCCATACCTGCTCTGGGCTGCCCACAGCACTTAGCGCAACAACCACAAACACACCTGGTTCCCAAGACCTTGATATTTCAGTTTTTCATGATGGGTCCCCGTACAGACGGAGGAGGAATCCTCAGAGAGAAGGCTGGGAAATGTCGCTCTTTCCGCCATCTCTGGTCTCTTTCTCTTGCTTCTCGAGGGAAGGTTTAGATGGCAGCCCACACCTACCCGGTGCTGCGTGGGGATGCTGAGGGGTCTGAGGAGACAGGGGGAGGCCAGCTTTCACCTCAGCCAACTGTGCAGGTTCAAGGCCTAGAGAACAGCAACAGGGATGGGGGGGTGATCCAGCCAGGTCCATGGCAAGCCCTGCATCTTGCAAATACACCCGGGGCTGCACCACTGCAGCCTCTGCCCAGGATGCAGGTACTAGTGAGGTCAGCGGGAACCATCGAGCATCCTTGTCCCTTCCTGGGACACTCACGAATGGTGTGGGCAGCATCCTCCTGCCCCAGAGCACAGCAAACAGGATAACCTGGGCTCCCTCCCAGGAGAGGCTGAAGGAACGCTCTCTAGCCAGGAACACACAGCACATGACGGCAGCCTCAGGAAACAACAGCAGCTCCCACCCGCGAGGCAGGTGTGGGGAGCTCCCTGGAACAAGGGTGTCAAACACCAGGGGCAAGCATCGGCCGGAGAACAAAAGAACCACGTGTGCCCTTGTCCATGTGTGGACTTGGGATGTCGAGGGTGTGCAGGTGTGCAGGGGATGTGAAAAGTACACCCCAAAATTCTCCTGAACTTACAATGGGGCCACATCTGATATCCAACCCACAATAAGTTGAAAATACCATAAGTCAAAAGTGCTCTTAATATACCTACCCTGCCAAACAGCTTAGCTGAGCTCCGCCTACCTTAAACAGGATCAGCAGACTTGGCTTGCATAATTTAGCTGTAGTTGAAAGCCTACCAGAAGGCAATGGGTCCAAGCACAGGTGACAAGGCTCAGAGACACAAGAAGGTGACCGTGTGCGGGTGATTTCAGGCCATGCGGACGCTCTGACATCTACTGCGAGAGCCCTGGAAAGCACTGGAGGCTTCAACGTGAAAGTGGCGCCCCACAGGGAGCTGCGTTTCACAATCTCCCTCTAGCTGCTTTACGGTCACCGGCACAGAGTGTGGAGAACACTCACGGAAGCAGCAGGTCACGCGTGGCATCTGCGTGCTGGGAGCCTGCAGTATGGCTGGGTACTGTGTCTATTCTCATGACTCCCTCACAAGGCTTCCTAGAGGCGGCTCAGCTCTGGCCTCTGCCCAGAGGAGCCCCCTTCCCGCCCGCAGGGCTCTTCTGGGCCCCACATGAGCCCATGTCGTACTAGAGGTAGAGAGGTGGCAGGGCCCAGGTAACCCTCCTGAAGTCCCGGACCCTAGTGGGGACCAAGTGGGGACGACTGACTGGCCAAGAGTCCCTGAGGCTGGTTTGAGCAGGAAGCAAGAGTGAGCCCTCGTCTCTCCAAGGTGTCACCCCCAAATTCTGCTGTGCCCGCGCCTATGTCCAGACCCCATGTCCAATTTTAATGACTAAAAAGGAGTTATGGAGCATTGGGTGGTGATTTTTTTTATGGTACTTGGGGTTGAACCCAGGGCCTCACACCTGCATCCTTTGCAAGTGCTGGACCACTGAGCTGCACCCCAGCCCATTTTTTTTTAACTTATTGAGACAGGGTCTTGCTAAGTTACGCAGACTGCCTCTGGTCTCAAACTGAACTTGTGATCCTCCTGCCTCTGCCTCCTGAGCTGCTGGGATGACAGGCGTGTGCCACCGCGCCGGGGTGTATGGTGATTTTGAGGTTGAAATTCTGACCAGCGGGAAAAGACTTCCTGACTCTCATTCATGCTAAGAGGGAGCAGAGTGAGGACATCTGGACACGGCAGCCCAGAGGCAGGTCCCCCGGCTTCAGTGCGCCCTGGACACCTGACTCTGCTCCGTCCTCCTGCGAGACCCGGAGTGGGCAAGCACGTCCGCACCCTGTGTCTAGGATCCTCAGGCAGCCGCCCCCAGGCCTCACAAGCCAGCTTGTGGCCAGGTTCCCGGAGCTGCCTGCCCCCTCCTCCCCCTCACAGCAGCCACAGGCCCGGGCAGGCTGGTGACTCAGTTCCTCTGCAAAGACACCTCCTCCCTTGGGCACAGTGGGCTGGCACGGGCTCCGGCCTTCCTCAAGGCGCTGAGTCAGCAGTAAGCTGCACAAGGGCAGAGCCGCTCCTGCAGGCAGCAAAGCCAAGCTTGCCTGCTGTGCCTGGCCAGCACGCGAGGCTCCGATGAGCCGGCACACCACAGACTCTGCCAGGAGTCCGTGAAGTGCAGGCACGTGGGCACTGCCTGTTCAGACTTACACCCCCACCCATGGCAAAGGCTGGGCGCACACACCCCACCCAAGGGTCCAGATGAGGGGCACCCCCTTCCAGGCTGTGCATGGTGCTCCCACAGTAGACCTTCCCAGGGCCAGCCTAACTGGCCCAGAGCGTTTGTGGAGCCCAGAGGGAGCTGTCTGTGGGAGACATGCTCCCTCCAGCCTACCTTGGCCACCAAGGGAGGGGAGCAGTCTGAACCAAGAGGAGGATCCTCCTGGCCAGCCAGCAAGTGCTGAGTGCCGGGTGGCAGGGCCACTGCCTCCTCCTCCAGGACGCCTGGGCAAGGTCCTGGGATACACCCCATCACATCTGAGGCTCTCCAGGTAACTACTAGGCTGACTTCCTTAACCTTCTACTTAAATGTGCAAGGAAACTCAAGAAACACATGTTGTTGTTGTTGTTGTTGTTGTTAGGTGCCATCAAGTCGTGTCTGACTCATAGTGACCCTCATACGGTTTTCAATGGCTGACTGTTTCGGGATTCCCTGGGGAGTGGATTGTCATGTCCTTCTCCCATTTTTGTGGTGCTGGGAATTGAATTTGGGACCTCAGAGACTGCAGCACAGTGCTCTACCAACTGAGCTAAATCCCAGCCTAAGAAACACATAGCACTTAGGTATTTCTTCAACTTTTAAAATTACTGACTGCTACATTGTGATCTTTGCTCATCAGTGGAATCAGTTCGCATGCAGGCCGTTGTATCTCCAGCTGTACAGCTTTCTCAAACAAACAAAAAATGCAGAAATTCATTTGCAAACCCTCCCAGTGTTAACATGAGTATTTTTCACGTTAAAATACTCCTCTGCCTCTTAGGATGTTCCATCCCCAGCACTGTTCCCATATACGCAAATGCTTTAGAAGGTCATTAAAGAGCGAGTGTGCATCATGACACTCTTTGTAGAGCAGCATGAAATACTAAGCTATAAGTCGATAAAAGACTTAGTACCTAATACGGAGGAATATTATATACCACTGATACCAGGTAAACTTAAACAATCCTTTGATGAAATAAAAGCATGAAAAACATCTTCATAATTCAAAAACTCCACCCACAAATTTAATTCATCTGCCAACGGCAAAATGTCCTCCACTTAGCGTCAATCTCTTGAGCCCAGTCTGCGGAGCACCACAGATTCATGGAGTAAGAGCAAAAAATCAGGGCCAGGGCCACAGATTCTAGAAAAAAGTATTACAAGCCAAGTATACCATAGTCCTCAAAACTTACAATATCCATCGTCTCATCCATAAAAATAAATGGTCCTGGAATAAAGGGTAAGCGCGGAATTCCTTATGTTTGCTCCAGTGACTTCTTCATTGTTGTTGTTGTTAGGCGCCGTCGAGTCGGTATCCGACTCATAGCGACCCTCATAGGGTTTTCAATGGCTGAGTGCTTCGGGATTGCCTTGGGTGTGGATTGCCAGGTCCTTCTCCCATTTTTGCGGTGCTGGGAATTGAAGTCGGGGCCTCAGAGACTGCAGCGCAGCGCTCTACCCACTGAGCTAAATCCCAGCTTGTGACTTCTTCATAGACGCATTTTAATTTTTAAGTCTTGCATTTGACGAAGCAAATACTTCCCAAATATTCAATTTGTGCTTAAACCTAGCAAGTGACCACTGCCAGGACCTCTTGGGAACAGAGTAGCTCTGAGAAATGTCTCACAGGGTGCTCGAGTAGCACAAACATCATAGACTGACTCTCACCAGCCTGGAGGCACAGGTCAGTCACTTGACGTGGCCTCTTGACACCACCAAGAGACTCAGACACATGATGAGCAAGGCTACTGAGGCATAGCAGGGTGCCCGGCTCACAGGACCCGCCTTTGCAGGTAGGGCACACTCTAGAACTGTGGGGCGCGCACCTCCTGGTCCGGCCTGGAGGTTCAGATGGGCGGTGCTGCCGCGCACACAGATACTAAACACAATTCACTCGGGACCCACGGGTGAGCGGAGCAGACTCCTGCGGCCCTCAGGACGCCGGCAGAAATGGGAGAAAGGAAAAGCCTTGGGCACTTTTGCCTTCCAGGGACAAACACCCGTGTTGGTGGTCCCGGTGGTCACGAGGAGACAGCTGTTGCTTTGCTGGTGATCAGACAGAGTGCAGGTCCTTCCTTGTTGGTGGTTGTGACAGGAGAGCGTTCTTTTCTCACCGAAGGTCCGGGGGAGAGGACTGGGAGAGCTGTTTCCTCATCAGTGGTCTGGTGGTCCGGGAGAAAAGGCGAAAAACGCATAAAGGGTCAAGCTGCCCCAGCGCAGCTTGCCCATAGAATGGCCTGAGCCAATCAGCTTTCAGTCCAAATGTCCAACCAGGAAGGGTGTTGTACAAACGTGTAACCAAGTTCCTTTCATTTTCCCTAGATTTCTAATTTACAAACCAGATATTCAAAAGCAGTTTTCCCAGTTTGGGGGTTTTTGTCAATTTCCTCCCACTTTTTCCCTACACAGAACAATGACAGAATATAGCATGGCAGCTAAATAGGCCAGTAACATACTCTTTACTGTTACTACGTGAAATTTTAACAGGACTAGTATTCTGCTTGCCTGCAGCCATACCACTGTGATGTCTAATCCCGTCAGATCTCAGAAGCTAAGCAGGGTTGGGCCTGGTTAGTACTTGGATGGGAGATCACCTGGGAACACCAGGTGCTGTACACTTGGGAGACAAACCTGGCAACCCACTCCCAAAAATTAATCAGCCATTGAAAACCCTAGGAATAGCAAAGAAGCACTGACAATAGTGTTTCGCCTGTTATACGTAGGGTTGCTATGAGCCAGACACTGACTCAATAGCACATAACAAGAACAACATCATTCCACTGAGGCAGGATAGAAAGGCAACACTTGAGGGACATGGAAAGGGAAGGAGCTAGCACCCCAGAATCTGGTTTAAATCTCATCAGCTGAAAATCAAAGACTTCGACACAACTACCAAGAAAACCGCCATGAGGATTGCCTGCACAGAGATATTATTTTTGAGAGATGTTTTAAGTAATGTGGTTGTTGTTATATGCCACTGAGTTGGGTCTGACTCATAGCAACCTTATGAACAGTAGAATGAAACCCTCCCCATTACTGTGCCAGGCACAGGGTCTTCTTTATGCGTAAGCTCTGTTGCAGCTACTTCTTCAATGCATCTAGTTGAGGGGTTTTCTTTGTTTTGTTGTTGACCGGCCACTCTCCCAAACATGATGTCCTTCTCCAGGGATTGGTCTCTCCTGACTACATGTCCAAAATATGTAAGGGGCAGTCTATCCATCCTTGCTTCCAAGGAGCACTCTGGTTCCACTTCTTCTAGGACAGATCTGTTGGTTCTTTTGGCAGTCCATGGTGTATTCAATAATCATCTCTAGCACCATAATTCAAAAGCATTAATTCTTCTTCTGTCTCCTTTATTCAATGTCCAGCTTTCACAACCATGTGATGCAACTGAAAATACCATGGCACAGCTTTCAGAATCACAGTAATACACAGGCCCCCACAGTACAACAAACTGACAGACAAGTGAGAGATTTAAAATAATTTTTTAAAAATGTTAAAATAGTAATAAACCAGGCTTAGGGTCAAAATACATGAAATCTCTGAGTGTAACCTAATCTCACAGATGTAATTCCAGTCAGCATATGCCCAGACAACTCCTTTTGGCACCTTTCTTTAGGCCCATCCTCATGCCAACTCCTTAACTCACCTCATAAAGCCCCCAAGTGTATACACACACGCCTTGTGAAACATCTCAGGCCTCTTCTCTCTCTTGAGAAGCCAGTGTCCGTGTGGTGGATGTGCGCCTGTTTTTCCTCTGGGCATCAGCACGTGCACTAAAGCACATGCCTGGTAAAGGCTGGAACTGTTTCACTCTCTGACTCATCCTGAAAATCTTCTCTGTGCTGAAGCCAAGGACCTGATTTAACTCGAGTAGAGCTCCCAGGTAGGGGGACTCTTCAGTCTAGGCAGCAACACGGGGCTGCATCTCTCTGCTGTATCACCAGGGGTGCTGCCTGGTGAAGGAAGAGAGGTGTGGGCAAGGGCAGGAAGGGAGGTGGGCGTGTCCCATGGCAGGGATCTTGTTCCTAGGTCACTTTCTCATCCTGGTTCACAGGTCCAAAATCTGTGGCTGTAGCATCAGCAGTGAGGTGAACTTCCGGTGTGACCCACACAGATGCAAGGTTTACCCCGTGGAAATTGTATCAAGGTGCTCAGTATCAGGTCATGGCATTTCAGGAAAGAGCATTCTTGTTCTTAGGAACTTCATGAGGAAAAAAATTGGCTTGGAGGAAACTAGAAAAACTTAGAATCTAGTCCAGCATTGGGGATTTTTAAAATGCACCCCATAAATACGGTCCATCATACTGGCCTGAGGGACTGACCTTTAGCTGACCCCAGGGCCACATTCCACTCACTCATTCCTACCCCTCCCATCGAGTGAGCAAAGATGGCCCCTAACCAGCCAGACCAGCCTCAACTACCTCAATTTTGATTGGCTACCCCTAGCACCCCAGTTAAATAACTGCCCCTACCTGGCAGGTGTGATAGTTTACTTGCTGTACCTGTCAGGAAGTCAGGAATGTGCCCTGATTGGCTAACCCCAGTACACACCCCACTCCAGGACCCTATATAAGCAGGGCCCCAGACCCCGCTTCACCTTTCATCTCTCACCATCCTTCACCAGCTGTCTGGACCCCATCATCTCAATCCAGTGCTCCCCAATCCAGCAGAAGATCTCCAAGCAAGCCTACGCATCAAGACTAGGGGCCCCAAAGTGCTGAAGGCTACAAGCAAGCCATGAAGAGCCTCCCAATTCCTCCCATCCTTAGGAAGGAGGGAGGCAGAGAAGGCGAGCTGCGAGAGTCAAGACCACTGGACCTCCAGCCCAGTGGAACACCAACTGCTTGTAGCTGTGCCTTTAAGGCTGAGCTGTACCACCAGTGCTCAGCCTTAGCCATAGAATGCTGCAGGCTTAGGGCTAGCACTAGAGCACTTGACAGTGGCTGCTTGCTGGTTGCACCCCAGTTGGGGAGTAACCCAATAAACTTCCCTCTCCTGTTTCCCACAGAAGGCCTCCCAAGGCCCTTTTTTGGTGCCTCCGGCCACCACATTAACCTGGTCCAGTGGGTCCCTGATACCCACTCGGCATCAGGGCAAGGTTCTGACCTCTGCCGGGCCTGAGCCAAACCCTGACAGTCCAGGATACTGGTAGATAATAGAAGCCTTGACAGCAGTGAATAGAGCTACAGTCTAATAGCCAGTGGATAATACATCTTTTTCTTTCTACAGTCATACCAACTGTTACCAAAGACAATAAAAGAAAAACCCATCTGTTTGCATAATGAGTTTAGTCTTATCAGATTTGGCCTGATGCTTGTGGAAGTGCACAGGAAAAGTGACTAAGCCAGGTAATGACCAGACAGAGACCTCTCGAGGAGGAGGGTGGAAGGGCAAGCCAGGAAGTCTTCAGACTTCATCTGCGGTACCCAATCTCTTGAGGGTCCTGGGCCAGCTTGAAGGTGACAAGTTTTACGCACTTAGTGTAAGGCTGGGGACCCCCAAAACCAGGCATCTTATGAGTGTTTCCAAATACAATGACCCAGTCAAAGCCAAGGTTTCTAATTTGTATCCTATTACAAAGAAACCAAACTCTTATGGAGTATATGCAAATACCCGTAACCATGTTGTCATAACAAATAGAAATACTCAACTTTTTGGGGGGTGTGGTACTTGGGGTTTGAACCCAGGGCCTTGCACATACTTTGCCACTATACCACTGGGCTGCAACTCCAGCCCATATTTTGATTTTTTATTTTAAGATGGGTCTTGCTAAGTTATTCAGGCTGCCTCTGGCCTCAAATTTTCTATCCTCCTGCCTCAGCCTCCCAAGTCGCTGGGATTACAGGTGTATGCCACTATATGAAGCTTTTTTTTTAATTTTGAAGGGAACAAAATATGGAGAAAAAAGCAAATGTGTCTACCTTTGTTTACAAAGGTATATTTCACCAAATTGCTATAAACTACACACAACTTGCCTGCAGCCATAGCCCTGTGGCATCTGATCCCGTCAGATCTCAGAAGCTAAGCAGAGTCGGGCCTGGTTAGTACTCGGATGGGAGACCGCCTGGGAACACCAGGTGCTGGAGGCTTGGGAGACGGACCTGGCAACCCACTCCCAAAAATCAATCCACCATTTAAAACCCTATGAATAGCAGAGAAGCACTGACAATAGTGTTTCACCTGTTCTATGCAGGGTGCTATGAGTCAGGTACCAACTCAATGGCACCTAACAACATAGACAACTTAAGAAAGTTACTTAAATATAGAAAACAAAAACATTTCAATAAAGAACCACCAATGTTTTAAATAAAAGTCATTAAAAACCATATACCTTACGAGTCCACTCAGCCTGGTAATGAACGCTTGCTTGCTCACCACTAGCAGTTTCATGAACCCACGAGTTTCTTCATTAGAATTCTGGAAATTTTATAAGGTGAGAGACGTATCATGTGAGGATTTCCAGAGGCCCAACTGGGAAATATCAAAGTCAAAAATACTTAATTTAGAACGTTGATCCCAAGGAAGCCTCACAAAGATGGCAACAGGTTTGAAACACTTGATCAAAATAGGATCACAGGCCATTGTGAAATAAGTCATTTAATTCAACCAGAGTGATAAGAAAAAAATCAAAAGCAAACATGTTTTCGACAACACAAATTCTTTCAAGCCTCAGTTCTTCAGTGTAATCAAAAACTTATAAAATACGTCACACTTCACAACACACAAGAAGTTATCTTGACCAAATATGAAGTCGTTGTTTCCTGGGGAAGTCACCAGAAAATACAGAGAGGCCTCTGGCAGTGTGGCTGCCTCTCTTTTGGGAAGCCCATGTAGACAGTCTCAAAGTCAGAAAGGCACCAGCAGTGTGTGTGCACGGTTATGAGTATATATTGTATTATGGAAGACTGTAACAGAGAAAGCCACCACTTTGAGCAGGCGGTACATGCCCCAGGAAACAGCAAAATCGCATGACATTGTCTGGCTATGTAGAGCAGTTCAAATACACCAAGAAATCCAAAAGTAAAGAGTCAAGTTATCCCAGGCCTTAAAGCAGGCATTTTCAGGTCAGGCCACAATAGCGGAGTCAGAACTTGGAAGCTGGATAAAAAGCCCAGGGAGAGAGGCACAAGTCAACTGGAACTCAGGAAGCAGGAAAGCTTCCACTCAGAGATTGTTCAAAATTTTAAAAAGAGAAAACCTTCAAAACTAAAAATCAAAACCTCTTACACGTTTTTACTAAAAGATCAATATTTCAAAAAACCTTGTTGCTTTAAACAAAGAATTAGATTCTGATTTTGTAGCATAGTATTAATGTTCCAGTTTTTTAAAAATCTGTAAATAATTTTCTTCTAATTGTGGCCAAATTGGTTAGATTTTCTTTCATAAGCTTTGTCCCTCACAAGCCTCAAACTTGCTCAGATCTTTTGTGATCTGCTTAAACATTAGTTTTGCTCAGTATTTTTTCCTTCCCATTTTGGAACAATCCAGTCATTCTATTTAAGGACAAAACACTTATTCTACCACACAAAAAAAGTTTTTATACAAAAAAGTTCTCTTTCTCTTTCTAACTTTCCATACAAAGATCTATACTCATACTTACAACTTTCTTTGCCTCTCTCCATTACCTACTGGCTATTTTCTACCTTGTTTTTATTTCCTTCCTTAAATTTGCACTTTAAAACAATCCTTTAAAAAACCTCTATATTAAACAAATTTACTTTTTTCATGAGACAATTTTCATGTTTTTATTGTACTTTTTCCCATAAAAAGACATCCTGATTTCCTTTTCCTTTTGCATACAGAACTACCCATGGAAATTAGAATTATAAATCTTGTTGTTAGGTGTTGTCAAGTCAAGTCCGATTCATGGTGACCCTCTTTGTACAGCAGATCGAAACACTTGCCGATTCTGTGCCAGGCAAACAATCTTATTTATGTTTGAGCCCATTGTTGCAGACACTGTGTCAATCCATCTGCTGGAGGATTTTCCTCTTTTGTGTTGAGCTGCCACTCTCCCAAACATGATGTCTTTCTCCAGGGATTGTTCCCTTCTGACTACATGTCCAAAATACATAAGATGCAGTCTAGCCATCCTTGCTTCCAAGGAGCACTCTGGTTGCACTTCTTCTAGGACAGATCTGTTGGTTCTTTTGGTAGTAACTTTAATTTCTAGTGAAAAGCCAGAAAGAAAAAATGTTGAATTGTTTGCCATAAACTAATAATTTATATATGCACATTTTATATTTTCTAAAAATATATGCTTTCTCACAGAAAAAATTTAATGGCTAGTAGTACATTTTTATTAATAGGCCAAAATATGCTTTATGCTTCTGTAGAATTTAAGAGGCCAATAGCAAGTTGAATTTACATTTATCAACTGATTTTTCAGTATTTTAAGTTACTTAGGAATGACTCAGGTGTTTCATGAGTATCTATTAATTTGATATAACATAACTTTAAGTCTTTATATGAAGTCTATTTATAAATATTTATTCCTTTGCATTCACTTAATTCATTTTATTATACCTCGATTACTTATTTTAAAACTGATATGTTAAAAATGAATAACAATCATTTAAAGTTATTTGTCAAAAAATGCTAAAGGTTAAATTACCATGCTTGACATACAATAAGTGACAGACATTGCAGTGAACTTTTATCTGCATATCTTCTCTTAAGCTAAACTTCTACTTTTATAAGACACAGTCTAGCCATCCTTGCTTCCAGGGAGCACACTGGTTACACTACTTCTAAATAGATCTGTTAGTCCTTTTGACAGTCCATAGTATATTCAATATTCAAATCCAATATTAACAAATCTTCCTCCAATCCTGATGCCATGTTTTTCTTCATAAAGTCCAGCTTCTAGCCAGGCATGGTGGTGCATGCCTATAATCCCAGCCGCTCAGGAGGCAGAGGCAGGAGGATCACAAGTTCAAGACCAGAGGCAGTCTGCGTAACTT
>VMDO01028176.1:0-24286 GCA_007922755.1 Pedetes capensis
TATATAAATTTATACATTTATATAAATGTATTTTAAAATGAATTTTTATAGTTACTTTTAATTTACCTGGACATAATTTCATAATCTTATTTATAATTTAGCATTATAATATGTCATTAAAATGTACTCTATATTTCACTATCTTTTCCATGTATTTAAATAAAAAACAAAAAGCATCCTGATTAAGCTTTAATTTATATATACATATATAATTTTTTGTTTGATAGACAGTCTCTCTGTGTACCTGAAACTGGCCTCAAGCTCTACATCCTCCTTTCTCAGTGCTTGGAAATACAAGTCTGTGGCACCATGCCAGCTCGTGAACAAGTTAGTGAATAGTATCAGAAACCTCAAATAGTTTATTTATTTGTTTGTTTGTTTGTTTGTTTGTTTATTTTTGCAGTACTTGAAAGTTAAACACAGGGCCTTGCACATACTTTGCAATGTTCTAACACTGGGTTGCACCCTCAGTCCGTTTATTTATTTTTATTTTTGAGACAAAGCGTCACTAAATTATGAAGGCTGCCTCTGCCCTAAAATTTGTAATCTTCCTCCTTTACCTTCCCAAATAGCTGAGATTAAAGGCGTGCACCACCATACTCAGGTTTTTTTTTTTTCCCCCTTTATTTCTATCTTTCTCTCTCTTCCTCACACTTTCTTTCTCTCTTGCCACACCCCATAGTTATTTGCTTGTTGTTTGGCAGTACTAGGGGCTTGAAACCAGGCTCTTGGGCATACTAGGCAAGTGCTATACCACTAAACTGTAATCTCAGCCCCTTTTTATTTTTAATTTTGAAACAGAGTCTTACTAAGCTACACAGGCTGCCTCTGGTCTCCTGCCTCAGCCTCCCAAATTGCTGGAATTACAGGTAATGTGCCACTGTGCCCATCAAAGCACTGTTTGCTATTATTGTTTCTGTTGTTGTTTTTCAGTATTGGTGTGCTTAACCAGAGTTTCATAAATGCTTTGTAAGTGCTATACAATTGAGCTGCAGTCCCAGCCTACTTTTTACTTTTCTTCTTTTCATTTTAAGACAAGGTCTCACTAAGTTACACAGGCTACTCTCTTGTCCCAAACATGCAATCCTCCTGTCTCAGCCTCCTGAGTTGCTGAGATTATAGGTGTGCACCATTGCACCCTAGTTTGATTGTTGTAAAGAAAAAAGTTCACACTTTCCACTCCGATTATAGAATTTGAGCGCCAAAGAATTTACAATTACTTTTCTTTTCCATATTTTATTATTTGCAATGCATTTTTTCTTCTCCTCTATAATTCTCAATAGCAGCAGCAGCAGCAATTTGCTAAATTACTCCCTAGGGGAATGTGAAAATCATTAGAATAGAGACCTTTGAGTATAAAAATAGGACAAGCAGAAGTAATTGCAAACTGTCCTTGTAAAAAGTATATGCTATCATGGGAGGTGAAGTTAATATATCTTAATGAGTAGTACTTATTACTGAACCAAGAAAGATAAATTTATGGACGGAATAAATGAGGGAGCATTGAAACCATGGGAGTAGGAATTGGCTCCAGGCAGTTGGAATAGTCTATCATCCACACATCCATCCATCCATTCATTTATCTATCATTTTTCTTGAGCCAGTGGTGATGTCACATGCATCATAGCCATGTAGGCTATTGAACATCTTTAAAGAAAGTGTCAGAGACAACAGAAAAACTTACTTTTATTTTTTTTTCAATAGAATGCTGTTATCATCAACTTTAATAAGAGAGGATGTTATTTTCACAAATGACTTGAAATGGAAAAATGACTCAGTGGATCAGACTATAATGTGAAATGGTTTTAATGCATCTTAAATTTACTTTGCTTACATTTTCCCCTTATGTATGCTCAAAGAGATATATAAATCAAGGTGCATTTAAAGACCCTTTTCATCAAATATAACAAAATTCTGTGTAAAACCAAAACATTTTGTCAGCATTTAATTAGCAGCTTTTCATTATTCCAGGTTTATCTTCTAATAGATGATATTTTAGATTTGATAAAATGCCATTTCTCATGCTACTCAGCACTCTTTTTATCACTGAGATATATGACTTTCCCGGAGAACTTCTCCCATTGCTGATAGGGGCATGTAAGGTTAACTTGCCTGGACCTGCCCTCTCCAGTTCCCTACAGCTAGAGAAAATTGTCCTAAATTATTTTTGTTTGTGGTTATTTCTTATTCTCCCACTTGGTTTGTGCTTATTTCATCTGATCACACAAATGCTACTCTGATAACATAGCATTCATTAGGAATGTTAACATGCAATGCCCCAAAGCCAATAGGCGGACTACTGCTTAGCACTCATCACCCTATATTTTCCACTTCAAGTCCATCACAAATGTTACTTGAAAAAAATATTTTTATATTCTTAAAATTTAGACTTTCTGCCCGTAGGGAATTTCATCTGTTCCTCCTACTTCTGCTACTACATCTGTGGTAACATCCATTAAAACCTCTATCTCACATTTTTCACATTTCTAACTTTCAGGAAGTCTCTTTAATCTCCTAAACTCAGCATATCCATAGTTTATATTGTAAGGAATATTCAAATGTGAAAGAAAGATAGTGGATTTAGACTCAAACATACTTTGTATATTTGCTCTTATACATCTAAAATTTTAATTAACTTTAATTTTCATACAAGAAAGGGGAAATATCAATGTTAGATTTCCTTGGATCAGTAAAAGTTTAAATGAGATGCCATATATGAAAGTGCACTCAAATTGTAAACCAGCAGACAACTGGTCTTAATGTCTTCCTGTCACCAAGACTGAAAGCTGGTTTATCTTCAACTTCCTTCCCTTTGTCATTTGTCTGTGGAGTAAGCAATGCCTTATAAACATTTCTCTAAACTGATCCATTCATTTCTCTTACCAGTACTCTACTTTAAGCATGGATATTATGCCAAAACTGAACCAATAGTTTTCTAATTTCCCTTTCTTAAATATTACATCTCTTTCCATGTATTTTTCCATGCATACATCAATTATCAAAGTTTATATCTAGTTTTCCATTCATAAATATCAATGGCTCCTCATTTTAGATATATACTGCCTGTTGTTGTTAGGTGCTGTCCAGTTACGTCTGATCTACAGCGATGCTATGCACAACAGAATAAAAAACTCCCAGACACTGTGCCATGACCTGCTCTATTGTCAGTGCTTCTCTGCTATTCACAGGTTTTTCAATGGTGGATTGTTTTGGGAGTGGGCTGTCAGGTCCTTCTCCCTAGCCTACAGCACCCGGTATTTGCAGTCAGTTTCCTATCCAAGGACTAGCCAGAATGACCCTGCTTAGCTTCTAATATCGGGTGGGATCAGATGCCAGGGTACTAAGGCTGCAGATATATACTGCCTAATCCTTACCAAATAAGACTCCTAAAACACTCAACTGTGTTTAAATTTTAATTTTGATAGTTTAAATGTCAATGCTTTTGTTTCTTTTACTCCATCTGCCAAACTACTTTGTTTTAAAATTCTATTTGTTTAAAACTACATAATGTGCTACTCTCCCTATAAAATATTACTTTAAATAATCAAAATTAATATCTAACATAGCTTACTTCTATTAAACATAATCTGTATATCTAATATAGTATTTATAACACTTGTTTTAATATCAATATTTATTTTTGTTCTTCATTTAATAAATTGCAAAATATTTGAGAGCTTGAGACTGGTTTTTATTTTTCTCCATAATCTATATAAGCAAATATTTAGTGAATAAATGTTCTTATGTGTGACATATATCATGTGTATACCTTTCTGATTATATTTATTAGATAAACATACTCTCATCCCTTTAATTTTAGTCATAAATTTATTTTAAATTTTTTTCTTTCAGAACATATCATTTGGTTGTTGTTGTTGTTAAGTGCCATCAAGTCAGTATCCAACTCATAGTGACCCTCATAGGGTTTTCAATGGCTGACTGTTTCGGGATTGCCTTGGGAGTGGGCTGCCACGTCCTTCTCCCATTTTGTGGTGCTGGGAATCTAACTCGGGACCTCAGAGACTACAGCACAGCGCTCTACCAACTGAGCTAAATCCCAGTCCATATCATTTGGAATGAATTCTAATTTTGCATATTTTCACTTATTTTACATGATGTTTTCATATGACCCATGAGCTAAGAATGTTTTTCATATTTCTAAATAATTTTAGAATTTTAAAGGGAGAATATTTAATGACACATGAAAATATTATGAAATTCAACTTCCAGTCTCCATAAACAATGTTGTACTGGAACATAACAGCATCCATTTATTTATGTATTGTCTTTGTCTATGACTATTTTGAGTAGTTTTTATAGAGACTGTAAGGCTGGCAACTCTAAAATACTAACTCTCTGGATATCTGTGAAAAAAAAAATGTCAACTGCTATCCTGAAAGATACACAGTCCTCAACCACTTATATTGGACTCACTTATATTGGACAATATATGAGGCCAATTTGTTGATGCACAAGAACAGGAAAATATACCTATGTCATCAATCAGTCGGCCTTCTCCCTGCCTTTGCCTCCTGTTCCTACAGCAACCCACACTCCCACCATGAACATTTTTTGGTCCCAACAATTCTCCCAAGACTGGCTATTTTCCTCTTTTATTGACAAGGCTGACGGCAGATGTTGTGGAAATGGCTGCTTCTGAATCCTAGCTTGAACCTGTGAATTTTACAAACTGAACTACAGAGAAAGCTAAAGGATAAGGTTTAAGATTTAGGATATCACAAGGCAATAGATTTATGATGATGCCAAATTGCAGTATAAGCTTATTATCAGGACCCAGATATTTTAGTGTCTACTTCCAAATGTTTTCCACCATAACATATAAAAAAATGTTTTTCTCATTGGTCTCTTTTCCCATCATCGAACATCAGAAGTAGAGGCTTATCTTACATTTGCTTATACAACGTGAATAGAGGGTTTGTTTACAATTTATTCAATCTAATATGGCATACAGAGGCAAATTTAATAAATTATAAAATCTTCTAACTTATGTTGACCAGTTCACACACATCTTTCATTTTACCATATATTTTGAATGAAACCATACATATTGTATAAAGTCAAATGCTTAAATAATCCAAGTCTACATTTTTTCCAAGGAGTACCATAGCAGTGTTGAATTAAAAAGAAAAAAGAACAAGAAAAAACATGTTAATAGACTATCATGAATTCTGTTTTCATCTCAGTTTCTACAGTTATATAATGAGGAACAAATATTAAAACATTGCTTCTGTATTTTTCCATAACAAATATAGTTGAATTAATATAGAAAAATTTCCATTGTTCATCATTATACGAAAAAGCTCCAATATGTTATATTAAAAATAACTCTTTTAAAGGAAAATAACACTAGATGAAAAAAATACATGTGAGTGTATATATATAGTTTAAATATTCAAAAATTTATTTAATCAGAGAATCAAATGTGTGTGCTAATTTAGAAATATTCATAAGTTATAAAGGAAATAAACTGCAACTGTAGCCCTGAGGCATCCAATCCCTTCAAATCTCAGAAGCTAAGCAGAGTCAGACCTGGTTAGTACTTGGATGGGAGACCGCCTGGTAACACCAGGTGCTGTAGGCATGGGAGACAGTCCTGGCAACCCACTCCCAAAAATCCATCTGCCATTGAAAACTCTATGAACAGCAGAGAAGCAAGGACAAAGTGTTTCTGCTGTTGTACATAGGGTCGCTATGAGTCAGATCCTGACTTGAAGGCACCCAACAACAACAACAAGAAGTAAAGGAAACTTGTGACTACATCTTCATAGAACTGGATTTGATATCTAAAAATATACAGAAAATACTTGTATGAATTGTGAAAGGTTTTATATTGACAAAGACTCATCAAGATTGCAATAACAGTAATATCTCAGCATAATTACAAGTCTATAATAATGATTCATAAACTGGGTCATCATAAATGTGTAGGGAAGACAAATTTTACCTATGCTCTCTTAGAGCTTTGGGCTGGGTCTGAGAATTAAATTAAAATAAGAGAGATCAACAGAATAAAAGCATGCAAAATTACTTAATATAAGTTTTAAATGACATGGAAGCCCTCAAATAAAATGAAGAGTTGAACAAAGAATGGTAAATTGTGAAAATGTGCCAAGGCCAAGGTTTAGGATAGTTAATTGGATGATGAAGAGAACAACAGGGAAAGGGTTACTTTAATGAGACTGGTTTGTGCAGATTCTTCCTGGTCTCAAATTCCTGGCTTTGATGCAAGAATAATGCATACTTTTGGTATAGGCAAGACATCTTTTACATGTGAATTTCATTTCCTGCTTTTAAGAATGAAGTTCACAATGTTTTTATTGTACGTGTTCTTTCTTTTTAAATGCCTTTAATTCACATATTCAATTTGTCAGAGCAGTATGTCTGGGAGAGCATGTTCTGATTTCTTCAAATGGAATACAAGTCAATGGACTAGTGTGTCAGAGATGTAAAGTACCCAGCACATAGTCATGGGAGGACAGAATTTTAAAGGCTTCCATGTTGGATAATATATACATTTAAACATGTTTTCTAAAGACTATAATATCTCAAATTCATTAAAAGAAGATAAATGTGGTGCTTCAACACAACATTCATCTTGTGCTTGAACCAAGACAATTCAGGAACTACAAATTTAATCAAATGGTTAGTTACCAAAAAAGTACATGTCCATATTATACCAATTTGCCATTTTTAATCGTATCAAGTTGCAATGCTTTCTCCTTTGTGTATTGGCCTGGAGACAGTCTTTTACAAACCTTGGCCTCCCAAATTTCCTTGCAACTCAAGCTCACTAAAATGCAGCCATTGTGGGCCCTGAAATCATTTACAGTGTATTCTGAACAATCAGCTATTAATGATTTCTGGATCCTATGTAAGGACATAAAAATTTCATTTATCATATTTAAAATATAATCATAGTTGAAGGCAAATTCATAAATGATATTTATAATATCATGTCAAATGCTGCAAATGGAATCAGCTCTCCCTATTGGCAGATTCAACCAACCACAGACCAAAAGATTTTTTAAAAATTAGTTCTTTACTAAACATGTACTTATTTTCACACTTAGTATATGCTTTACTGAATAAGATTTTTTGTTGTCATTATTTCCTGAACAACACAACTATTTACCTATCATCTACATTGCATTAGGTAACCTAGAGATGATTGAAAGTCTATAAGACTGTGCATTATATGGTTATATGGTAAATACTAAGCAATTTTATATAAAGCACTTACACACCCACAGATTTTAGTATTCATAGGAATTCTCCAACCAGTCTTCTGTGACTTAAAGATAGCCACACATTATATTTAGGCAAACATTAAATATCTGTTACTTAACAGAGAAGTTAATGGCACAATTAATCCTTGATGTAAAGATCTAGTGAGAACTGGACCATTCAAATTAGTGAATATGAGAATTACACTTGATTTCCAATTACACATCTGGCTTATGTGAATTCAGGGTGTTGCTCCACAAATGGCATGTAAATGATACAAATTTCTGTCTTTGTGATGCACATGTGCATTGGACTTATCATGTGTAAATAAATTATTCAGGCATCACATTTTCTCTCTCTCTCCTTATAAGGATCAATGAAAAAAATACTGTAAGATATATTTCCAGATTTTCTTGGATTATTTATTATTGGCATAACAAGAACAACAACAACAAAAATACTGCTTTACAGGACAGATAGTATTAGATGTTCTAGAAAGAGAAGAAGCCTTATAGAAACTTCACCTTGCATAATGCAGAGAGCATATATTCTTAAAGATATCACCTGGTTTTAGATTAGTGAATCTCAAAAGTTACCATGCATAACAATGGTCTGGAAGAGATCCGTATAATTTAAAAGACTTAATAGTATTGTTGTTATTATAAATAATATCTTCATTTTAATGGTGTTTTACTTATTATAATTAACTTTTGTAATGTACTTTGTGTGGAAACATTTCAAAACTTTTATTAGTACTAATAACTATTTCTAATTCTGAGATATTCATACTATATTATTTAATATTATATATTCATACTATGTTATTTAATATTATTTGCATGTATTGGTGACAAAGACTTTTTTTAATGTTTCAATTTTGATATGTCTAATGTCTTTTCTTTCCACAGCATTCCACAAAATTCATCATACATTAGATAGTCATGGTTACAGTAGGCACTGTTCTGTTCTAATCCTAAAGCCTCTCTTTATGGACAATATCACATGTAAGCACTTAACAGTTATTGTATTAAGGAATTCTGCATTTCAAGCCTGTTGAGATTTATTTTTTAATCTTCTATAAGTGTTGAGTTTCTATCAAAAGCATCCTACAATCATGAGGAAACTATCAATACCTTTACTCTATTAGAGACAATGAAAAGTATGTGATTTAATTAATTTGGGCTGTTCTTTTGCATCATTCATATGAACACTCAGGACTTTTTGGCACATTCCCAATGATCATGATTACATGTATTTATGTACTAATTATAACATTAATTGATTTTATTTTTTGTCTTAATTTTGTATAGCAATTTCATATGTAACATCTTTCTTAATGCTTTTTCAATGAACATCGCTAGTACTTAGCACTATTTTATTAATTTTTAAGATATACACATCTATATTCAATTACAGAGACTATAATTTATATCCAAATATCAATACAAATTAACAAGTAGTTTTATTTTGTCATATAAGTCAGATATATTTAATTTAAAAAAGTAAAAATTAACAAATTAATAGAATTCATCTTTTCTTCTAGGCCTCAGTTCTGCCCTCCTACCTCTATAAAGACCACCGTGGCCACTATTAAAAAACAAAATTACAAAAAATTTAGTCTAAAAATATTAATTGGCTTTTATTCACCTTCTTAGAATTCAGCAAAACAGATTCAAAGAACTCCCAGGCTGCAACATCTGCAATATTTATGGATGGAAAACGGAAGTGATATAGACCATTTAATTGGCTGCAGCTGCATGTTTTGTTTTATTTGAATCACTCAGCCAACTGCACTTAACCTGATGCTCAGGTGCTGTGACCCACTCAGCAACTTGCTACAAGAGCACACTCCTAAATGAGGCTTTCATCAAGCCCATGTGCCAAGTGCAGTTGCAGTTTACCAGATAAGGTTTAAGTTCAGAGGTTTCCTTTGACACCATGAATTTGGAGTGATTTGTTTTAGTCCATATTGCACCAATTTATATTTCAAAACACTTTTTTATTGCTTATAACCGTCCCCCAGAATCACACACCCTTGTTAGATGGTTTGGAATGTACAGCTCTAATCTGTATGATATAGAAAGTCATCCTAAAATATTCAATGTGCCTCTATAACACTGGAGAAAAATATTAGATTTCTCCACCTAATGCCAGCTGCAAGAGTGAGCAGTCTGTGCTGCTGCACAGGGTTCCATACTCAATAAGACTTTGTGATTGATTTAATGCTCTGCTTTCACCTTTTTTTTACAGTCTTAATCCTTTTACCTTAGAATTTGCGCTTCATAAGTGAAGTCCTATGGTACAATGGAGCATGCTTGTGAGCAGAGATGATTATCAAGTGGGTCCAATCCAATTGCACAAGCTCTGAAGGAGCAGGATTTCTCTGGCTGAGAGAGGGAGAAAATGAAAGAGATTTGAAGGATGAGAAGGACCTAATGGGCTGTAACCATTATTGAAAATGGAGGAAGCCACATGAGAAGGAATTCCAGCAGGCAATAAGAAAGAGTGGCCCTTAGTGACAGATATCAGAGAAAGAGGAAACTTAGATCTACAAACTTAAGAACCTAAATTTTGACAAATCTCTGTGGCCTTGGAAGTTAATTATTTCCCATCACTGCCAGACAGCAGCACAACTTGACCAAGACCTTGACTTTGACCTTCTGAGACTGAGCAAAAAATCCTGCAGAGCTTGCCTGAACTTCTGACCTAAAAAATGTGAGATAATAATTGGGTATTATTTAAAGCAAATAAACTTTTGGTAATAGAAAACTGCTGTAACCACCAATTAATTAATTAATACATCACATACATCTTTAAGATATCTGTTATATGGATAATTAATTAATCATGCAGCTTTTTCTACTTTTATCAATTATATTGTATTCTATTGATTGTTTGCTGTACTTTTAGCTGGAGATGATTTTGCCTATCATGTGGTTGTTAGGTGCCACGCAGTCGGTGTCCGACTTGTAATGACCCTATGTACAACAGGTGAAACACTATTGTCAGTGCTTCTCTTCTATTCATAGGGACTTCAATGGCAGATTGTCTTTTGGGAGTGGGCTACTGGGTCCTTCTCCCAAGACTACAGCACCTAGTGTTTCCAGGTGGTCTCCCATTCAAGTACTAAATAGGTCCAGCCCTGCTTAGCTCCCGAAATCTGCCGAGATTAGATACCACAATTGTATGGCTGCAGGCTTACCTCTCATAGGGAATTAATAAAGAATTAAATGTTTTTAGTTACTTACAGATGTTTGGCCAGAAGTACACATATATATATATATATATATATATATATATATATACACATAAAATAATGTAAAATTATAATATAATATACTTGGTTGTATTAATAATATTTAGTATTAAATTATATATTGTATTAACTTTGAAAAGTAAAAAGGAATCTATATCACAAGCAAGGTTTATTTTTTATCTCAGTTATTGAAGTCTGATGTTAGCTTGTTGTTTTTACGTGCTGTGGAGTAGTGTCCAACTCATAACGGCCCTATGAACAACAGAAGGACATGTTAACCATACACTGGGCAATGCATGTGATCTTTTTATCTTTGAGTCTATTGTTGCAACCAGTGTTTCCTCCTCTTTTGAGTCATATTACATCAGCAAATAAAGGTCCTTGGAGCTTTCCTTCATTCCCATTATTAAGCTCCACTCTAATTTGAGGAAACAACTCTTCCTAGGTCATCTTTTGAATGCCTTCCAGCTGGGGGGACCTCATTTTCTGGCACTATATTTGACAGTGATTTTCTGATATTTACAGGGTTTTCAATGGCTAATTGTTTCAGGAGTGGGTTGCTAGACCCTTCTCCTTAGGCTGTCTTGGTCTGGAAGCTCAGCTGAAACCTGTCCACCATGGGTGACCCTGCTGGTATTTGAAATACTGGTGACATAGCCTTCAGAATCACAGCAACCTGCAAATCCCCCCACAGCATGACAAGCTGACAGACATGTGGCATATTCAACTTTAGATAGCTTGCTGTATGTGTTATATGAGAGGCTAGAGTGAATATCAAGATTAGTTACATCATTGGTTAACAGTGTAAATTCATTCATTCATATACTTTGCCCATACCTGCGTCAACTGCAGGTACTCTCCTCAATTTGGTGACTTTATGACTTTAAAATTCTTACCATTTTTTTGTTTTTCTGTATTATTGTTATTTATTTTGTTCTGTAAAATGTTTAAGGAGATGGAAGTGTAAGCAATACTGATTTGATAGTTGTATAATGGACATAACAACTGACTTATTACTCTATACCCCATCATTATGTATAAATAAAACACAATTTAAAAAAAGGATTTTAAAAAAGAACATCAGTATCAGCTTAAATGTATTTCCCTATATGACTTGTGACATCCACAGGTTAGTTTGGCTGTCCTACTCACACTTAGATGGCCTTTCTAGAATCTGTGATGCTAATGTTTCTTTTTTCCTATGCACATAATCTTAGCCTATTGAGGCTTTTGATTGTACATTGCAGGTCTATGCTCTGACATAGTGGACATCCTAAAAATGTCTGTCCAAGAACAAAAGGGTTAGAATATTTTCCCTGTGACTTCCAAAAAAAATTATTTTTCATTTGCATGCTTTGAATCTTAACTTGGCTAGTACTTTTCTCAATTTAGTCCCATTGGCATTTACCCTCTTATTGTTTCTTAAAATTTTATCACTTATTTGTGACAAACATTCCTATTTTGCAATTTCTTTTATTTGTCATGTTTTTTCTGAAGTACTGAGGGATTGAACCCAGGGTTACCACATGCTAGGCAGGAGCTCTACTACTGAGCTGCACCCCTATCCCATTATTATAATTTTTATTTTGAGACCAGGTTTTGCTAGGTTTCACAGGGGGCCTCTGGGCTGAAATTGGTAATCCTGTTGCCTTAGCTTCCTGAGTAGTTGGGATCACAGGCATACTCTAGGGCCCTTACCTGCAGCCATACCACTGTGGCATCCAATCTGTCAGATCTTGGAAGATAAGCAGTGTAGGATTTGGTTAGCATTTGGATGAGAGACTGCCTGGGAACAGCAGGTGGTCTAGGCTTGGGAGAAAGACCTGGCAGCCTATTCCCCAACCCTCTCAAAATACAAATCTGCCATTGAAAACCCTATGAATAGCAGAGAAGCACTGACAATAGTGTTTCACCTGTTATACATAGGGTCGCTATAAGTTGGACATTGACTTGACACTACTTATCAACAGCAACCAGTGTAATTGGCTTTCAACTATTGTACAGAAACCTTACTGTGTATATGAATATTTGTGTTTGTGTGTGAGATTTGTATGTGTGTGTGTAATCTTTTAGCAGGCATTTGGAAAGACTATATTTTGAATACATAGGGTTATTTTGAAAAGAGGATATTTTGTGTTGATATTACTACTATTATTATTTGAAGAGATGCTTATCAAGGTATGAGATATACATATGTAATATTTTACATACATATATTAAATTTTAAATTAACCTTTTCTTCATTAAATATGTTTCAGATACCTTTTCAGTATATTATTTTTTAATCTTTTCACTGGTGAAGAAAATACAGCATAGAAAACAAAAATAGCTTAATGTGCTTAAAAATGTTTTCTGAATTTAAGCATGGATTAAAATTAAACTTGCCTGAAGCCTGCATCTTGTTGATATTTTAAATGTCATTTAATATTGTTGGAACATATACAAAATGGATTAAGTAGCAAAAATCTCATTCAGCAAAAAATTCCTTTAAATGCAACTGACTAAAAGCATCACTCCCAAATATTAATATCAGATGGTAAAATTTGGTCATTTTTGTTACATGCCATCAAGTCAGATCCCACTCACAGCAACCCTATGTACAATAGAATAAAACATTCCTTGATTCTGTGCCAGACACATGATAGTTTTTAGGTTTAAGCTCATTGTTTCAGACATTGTCAATTCATTTAGTTGAGAGTCTTCTGTTTTTCATTGGCCAGCCACTCTCCCAAACATGATGTCCTTCTCTAGGGACTGGGCCCTCCTGACAGCATGTCCAAAATATATTAGATGCAGTTTAGTCATCCTTGCTTCAAAGGAGCACTCTGATGTTATCCCTTCTAGGACAGATATGTTGCCTCTTTTGGCAGTCCATGGTATATTCAATATTCGTGTCCAGCACCATAATTCAAAAGCATCGATTCTCCTGTCTCCCTTATTCAATTTCCAACGTTCACAATCACATAATATAACTGAAAATAGCATGGCATAAATTAGGTGCACATTCATCTTCACTATGCCATCTTTTTAATACTTGAAAGAGGTCTTTTGCAACAGTTTTTCCCAATGCAAGGCATCTTTTGATTTCTTGACTGATACGTCTGTGTTTATTGATTGTAAATCCAAGTAAAGCAAAATGTTGAGCAAACTCAATCTTTTCTCCCTTTATCATGAGGTTATGTACTCCCCAGTCATGATGTTTTTTGTTTTGTTGATGTTGAAGCAAAATCCATACCAAAAGCTGTGTGCTTTGATCTTTGTCAGTAAAAGTTTCAAATCTTCTTCACTTTCAGCAAGTAGAGTTATGTCATCTGCATGATGCAGAATGTTAATGAATCTTCCTCAAATCATGATGCCACATTCTTCATGATGTCCAACTTCTCAGATTATTTGCTCTGGATAGAGATTGAATGGTATAGTGAAAGGATACAGCCTTGTTGCACACCTTTCTTGATTTTAAACCAGGCAGTGTTTTCTTGTTCTGTTCAAACAACTGCCTCTTGGCCCATGTATAGATTCCTCATGAGTACAATTAAGAGCTTTGGTATTCCCATTCTTTGCAACATTATCCACAATTTGTTATGATCCACATGGTAAAATGCTTTTGCATAGTATGTAAAACATAGATAGACATCTTCTGATATTCTGTATTTCAGCTAATATCCATCTGACATCAGCAATGATGTTTCTGGTTCTATGCCCTCTTCCAACTCAGGCTTGATTTTTCTGGCAGTTCCCTCTCCATATACTTTTGAATGATCTTTAGCAAGATTTTGCTTGTGTGTAATATCAGTGGTCACTTTCAATAATTTTCACATTTTCTTGGATCCCCTTTCTAGGGAATAAGCACAAATATGTATCTCATCTAGTCATTTGGCCAGGTAGCTGTTTTTCAAATTTCTTGGCATAAACAAGTTAGCACCTCCAGTGTTGCATCTTTTGGTTGAAACATCTCTATGAAAATTTTAAGCATGTAACCTGAGCTTTCTCAGAGGGATTATATTTTTATTGTATTATCTCCATAAATGCTTCAGTTACCAAATGCCAACAAGACTCTTTCCAAAAATATGTTTCTATAAGTCTTTGCTGCTCTTTGATTCAAACTAATTTCCTGATTTATTTCCTAATTTCAAAATCATATATTTTTTTCCTTGCTTCTAACTTATGCAAGGCCATAAACTGAGGAGATTTGTTTTTGACAATGCACTGTTGTGTCCCCTTTCTTCCATGTATATGGTAAGAGAAAATATGTAGCTATTGGGTACATATTCAAGATTGGAAAAATTTCAGGTACCTGAAATTTTAGGCAATTAATCAACAACAACAACAAAAAAAAACTATCACACAAATTGAAATCACAAAAAGAAAGACTTCACATAATTTATCAATTTTCATAATTTTCAACTTAAATATTCAACAGCAAAAATCTTAATCACTTACTTCTGTTTAAGTAACAAGTGAAAATATCAAATCAAGAAAAACAAATCTTTGAAAGTCAATAATTTTATATTTTATGGATTTTTATTACCACTTTTGCCATGTACATTGTACATCTAAACTATTCATCAGTTTGTGTGGAGAACTGAAAATAAATAAAACCTAATGCTACCTTCAAAAGCATATAATCAGCTGTGAATATTTGAGTGTGGACATGGAACAACTGATAATATGACATGGCTCCATAGATATTTCACAGGAGCCGATTGTGGCCAGTAAGGTGGAGCTTCCTCTCCCTCTCCACATCCAACTAAGGGCTATTATATGTCACCACCAAGGGCATATGAACATAAACATATTGATATTACCAGACAAAGAAAGAGAAAAAAATTATACTCAAAGAATTATTAGTTGAAATTTCACCTGATATAGTGATGAACATTAAAACATATGTATACATATAAGAAGTTCAAAGAATTCCAAGTAGGGATAAAGTCAAAAAAGTCCACATCATATAAAGGCACATCATAAAAAATAGGTCAAAACACAAAGGCAAAGGGAATATAGTTTGACAGAAGCAAGTGATAAACAACTGTCATGCACAAGGGACCCTAGATAAGATCAAAACTGACTTCTCATTAGAAATAATAGAAGCCTTATGCAAAACTCTCTCACACAGATGAAGGAATAAGAAGAGAAAAATCATTCCCAGATAAACAAACACTGAAAGAATTTGTTGTTAGCAGCCCACCTTACAAGAAATAGTAAAGGAAATTCTTCAGGCTTGATACATGTAAACATAGGTTGGACTCAAACTACATGAATAAACAAAGAACATACACAAAGGTAATTATGAATGACACATAAAGGAAAATGTTTTTGTAAATTTCAGGTCTGGTAAGGGACCACATATTGCAAGCCATTATCTGGAATATATAAACTGCAACTCCTCAATAATAAAAATAACCCAGTTATTTCAGTCAGATGTAGGGGGAAATTGGCAAAAAACCCAAACCTGGGAAAATGGCTTTTGAAGACGTGGTTTTAAATTAGAAATCTAGGGGAAATGAAAGTAACTTGATTGGACATTTGTACAAAACACTTCATAAATCCCCTGAACCTGATTGGACAACTGGACTCAAAGCTTATTGACACAAGCCATTCAGGGAAAGCTATATAAGGAGCTGCTCTGCAGCAGCTCGCTCTCTCTCTCTCTCTCTCTCTCTCTCTGTCTGTCTC
This sequence comes from Pedetes capensis, assembly GCA_007922755.1. Lineage (NCBI taxonomy): Eukaryota > Metazoa > Chordata > Mammalia > Rodentia > Pedetidae > Pedetes > Pedetes capensis. The sequence goes on from VMDO01028176.1 coordinate 16,178, forward strand.
TCTTTCTCCCCCCCCCACCCTCTCACTCGCTCACCCTCAACAAAGAAACAACTTTCTCTCACACCATTGACAAGGAAACAGCACTGTCTCTATCTCGGAGTACCAAAGAGAAACTCTCTTTCCCTTGTGACTACCAAGACCAGTACAACTAGACAGCACTCTCAAGGAATGATGGACTACAAGCAAGCTGAGGAAAGCCTCTTGGACCCAGCACCAAGAGGCCAAAGCTGAGAACAGTCTCCAGTCCCAGCACCCAGAGGCACTAGCACTTGTAAGCAGTACACTTTGGGTTTCTCTCTGCCTTGATAAAGGTAGAGAGAAGAATTAAAGAGCTATGTTTGTCCCTGCAAGGCAAAAGTGCCTGAGACTTTTTCCTCCAGTATTCCTGAGGGCTGTAGGAGTCAGCACCCCTTACCTGAGGGTCACGAGTGAGTTATGTTTAGTATCTGTGTGTGTGGCATTGTCTCCCAAATGAATATCCTGGCTTGACCAGGAGGTGTGAGCCCCACAGTCAGATATAGTGGCTCATGTGTGTAATCCCAGTGACTTTGATGGTGGATGAAGGAGGATCACAAGTTCTAGGCCAGTGGCAGCCTGTGTAAGTAAGTGAGATCACGTTTCAAAAAAAAAAGAAAAAAAAAAAAACAATAAAAAGAACGGAGGGACTGGACTGGACATACCCCCAATGGTAGAGCATTTGCAAAGCAGATGTGAGATCCCAGGTTCAAGCCCCCAATACTTCAAAAGTTAATTAATTGAGAAAAAACAATTAAATAATAGGCAAAAAACAAAGCTCTTTAAAACATCCATATAATTAATGAATACATGAAAACAGAGTACACATTGTAAGACACCAAGATTGAGATACTACTCTATATCTACTAGAATGGCCATAATGAAAATAGATAACAATTGTCGGCAATGATAGGGAGACATCAGAATTCTCACACTCTGCAGTTGAGAGTATAAAATGGTGCACTACTTTGAAAATTAGTTTGCAGTTTGCAGTTCCTCAAAAAGTAAAATACAGAATTTCCATAGGACCCAGCTGGGTACATGTGGCACTCACCTGTGATCCCAGGGACCTGGAAGTCTGAGGTAGTGGATCACAAATTTGAGGCCAGAGGCAGCCTGCAAAATTTAGCAAAATCCTGTTTCAAAATAAAAGATAAAATGGGTGCTGGAGGTGATGCTCAGTGGTAGAGTGCACGACAAGCTTCATGAGGCCCTGGATTCAATGCATAGTTAAAAAAATGCTAAGTGAAAGAAACTAGTTGCATAGGACAAAATATTATATTTCATTTGTAGGAGCTATCCAAAAGTAGAAAAATCTATTAAAAAATTATTGATTATTGGTTGCCTCCAGCATAAGGGGAAAACAGATTGGTGAGTGACAGCTATGGCATGTAGGTTTTCTTTTCGTCATGAAGAGATTTTTCTAAAATTATTATGCCAGTGAATGTACCACTTTGAGGAAAAGCCATCGAATTATTTGTTTAAAATGTGTGAATCTTATTGTAGGTTAATTATATTTGACTGTAGCTATTTATTTATATTTTAACATTAGAGAGTATAGATAGGATATATTAAGAGATAGTACAACATTTAGAAACAATTACAGAAAACACTGAGGTACCTGGAGAAGTTTAGGTAAACCTGGAAAGGAATTTGAAGGTAAGTTAAGTTGACATAAGGATATTTCTGTTTCCCAGGGAAAGGTAATGCCAGAGAAAACAGAGTTGAGCAGGCTTCTAGAGGGAAAAGTACCTTAGGTACAAAAGATGGTGGGCCTGAGAGATGGGACAGGCATGCATATGGTTGCTACAGGAGGAGAAGAGCAAAATTCAAGAAGTGGAGAAGAAGGAAGAAAAGAAGAAAGGATAACAGAGCTGTTTATGTATTTTTAAGAATTGGAGTAAATAACCTTCTCTTGAGCATTCTTTTGGAGCAGGTACTGTTTTGGATGCCTAACTTAAATATTTATGTAATTTTATTTGCTGAATATTGTTTCATGTATTTCATGTAATTGATGCAAGTCTTTCATGTAATTTTCACAACTCTTTTATCTCCATTTTACAGAAAAAAACTGAGACAATATGTTTAACTTCCTAATTATGTTTAACCACTAACAAGGAACAGAGGTAATTTTCAAAACTATGTTCTGATCTAGAGACTAGAGTCATAATGCTCCCCTTTTTCTCTGCAGAGTTGTTTAAAGCAGTAGTTCTTAAACTCAAACATGCACCAGGGCCACTAGAAGGGCTCGTTGAATGGTAGACTATACCTGCTACACTCTCAGGATATCTGGTTCTATATGTCAAAATGGAGCTCCAGAATTTATATATCCAAGTTCTCAATGCACACTTAACAAGGAATTATGGTAAACAATCAAACCTTTACACCTAACTCCTAAAGTGTATGCAGCAGCTAATACATTAGTGGGCATATTTTTAAAGGATAAATAAAATGAAGGAAAGCATAAAAGTACATAGCAGCAATACTTAAGTAGAAAAGTATAGAAGTTTGTAAAGAAAAATAGTTTTAGAAGCATGGAAAAATTAAAATATCTTTAACATGATATTCTAATTATAATTACTAATAGAGATGGGTTATAGCTTAGTTGGTAGCATGTTGCTCTGCACTCTTTGAGGACCCAGGTTTGATCCCCAGCACTGCAAAAATAGCAGAAGGATGTAGCAATCCATTCCTGAAGCAATCCAAAAACAATTAGCCATTGAAAACTCTATGAGGGTCACTATGAGTCAGACCGGTCTCAACAGAACCTAACAACAGCAACATAATATTAATGTTAATACTCAGTACTCACTATGTCACAGACACTCTGCTAATCACTCTACTTATTTAATCCTCACATGAACACTTGATGTATATTCCATTATTACCTCCATTTTCCACATAAGAATATAAAGCACAGGTGAGCAGCTTATGAACAGATCAACTAGAATTTGATAGTACTTATTTATGGTAAGATAAATATGAGTTTTGGCTCAAAAATCAAAATCCAAATATTTATTGTTTCCCTGAACCTCACCAAAAATCAAATGACAGAAAAAAGTAGAAAAATATATGGATAAGGCAAAATATAATAAAATGGAGACACAGTGGGTAGCACTGACTACACAACACAAAATAGAATTTCAGGAAAATAAAATGCCAATAAAAAGTCAAAATCCACATAAAGATTAAGAGCCACTGATCATTATGTGCTAGTGTGCAGCATTAATATGTATTTTAACCAAAATTCTTGTAGAGACATTAGAAATTGGGGGAAATATAATTGCCATTGGTTTTCTAAAGCACAGTGACCCAAGATTCCCACCAGATAACTTTAAGAAATAGAAAATCTTTTTCAGTTTCTGTCTCATTAATGCAAATTCCAACAGTATGACCAACTTTTGGACTTCTGTTCTGCCCATTGTCCCCAAGAGTCAACAGAGGATGTGATACTCTCTGTTCAAACAGTTCTGGGTGGGATCCCTGGTGTCATATGAAGAAAGCAATACTCTGGTTAATCCAACATAAACCAAAAAGCTGGGGTAAAGTTAGTTCTATTAAAAGCATGTAATCTAAATAAGTGAATAAGTGAATTCACCTAAACTGATGTTTTGTCAGATTCACAAAGATAAAAAAGTATTTGCATGTTACATTATTACATAGTGCAAAATGGTAATTGAGCATCAGTTGTAAGTACTCTGCTCCACAAATCCTCTATTCCAGAATTCAGACTGAGAGGAGGAACCTCTATTTGAGACATGTCATCTTTGTGCAAAAGAAAACAGAGGAAAAGAACTGTCATGGAGTCACGATGTCCCTCCAAGCTCTGGCTCACACATAGCCCAGGTAAATTCCACTCACATCCCATTGATCAAAGCAGGTTATAAAGCATAGCCTAAATTCAAAGTGGTGAGAGGTATATTTCTCTGCAACAAAGTTACGCGGCAGTGGGAAAAGTGCTGTATGCTCATTTTACAGTAGAGTAAGGGGAGAATGGGCTTATTATTGAGAACAACAGTACAATCTACCACTTTTGGATTTAATATAACTATCTGACCACCAAACTATAAACACTAACTCTACCGACTTGACGGCACCTAACATCAACAACAACAAAGAATTTTTAAAGTTTTCTCTACTTTTATTACTCTTCCTGACTCTAGTCTATCTCTGTAATTTAATTGCTTATTCTCTATTTGCTATTTTCTCTTTGAGTCCAATAGCACCTGTCCTCAACCAAGGACTAGTTTGAATGAAGATAATTTTTCCATGGGCTAGAGGCAAAGTTCAGGTGGTAGTGTGAGAGATGGATAGTGGTTGTAAATACAGATGAAGTTTGATTGCTTGCCTACCACTGACCTCTTGCTGTATAGCCTGGTTCATAACTGTCATAGTGGTGCCCAGCATACTGTTCTGAATGCCCTGCAGTAGTTTGTTTTATTATTATTCATTTACTTGAACCACTGTGAGAATAATCAAAAAGTTATTTATAAACTTAAAAATATCAGAATATTATGAATGGATTAGCAAGAGAAAAGCTAATTTAACCATAATCATAGATATGTACGTCTTAGATAAAGCAAAATACCAAATTGTCAGAATGATTGAGCATCTATCTCTTCAACAAGTTGGTAAAATTGTCAGTAATTAGAAGATAAATGGCTTTTCTTCAGTCTTTGAAAATTTGAATCACACAAATACAAACCCATGCAGACACACAAATGTCATGTCACACCCCACAGCATTTTTCCTACACACCTACAGGAGAAAAGTTGTTATGGAGATATGCATATATCCATGGTGATTGATCATTTCATTTATGTGCATGTCCATTGTCTCATAATAGACAAATAATCAGCACTGAAATAAAAAATTTGAATCTTCAAAGAAGACACAAAACAAACTTATATCTAAGAGTATTCCTAATAATCTAAGTGTTCCTAATAATATAAGACCTTATGTGTCTGTCAGTTTGCCATACTGTGGGGGTTTGTGTTTTAAAATTATGCTGAAAGCTATGCTACTGGTATTATAGACACCAGCAGGGTCACCCAGGATGGACAGGTTTCAACTGAGTTTCCAGACTAAGACAGACTAGAGAGAAGGACAGAGCTAACTCACTCCTGAAATAAATAGCCATTGAATATCCTATGAGTAGTAGAGAAACACTGTAAAATATAGTGCTAGAAAATGAGTCACCTAGGTTGGAAGTCAGTCAAAAGACAACTGAGGAAGAGTTGTCTCATCAAAGTAGAGTCTACCTGAATGACAGGAATAGAGTACAGCCCCACAGACTTGTACTTGATGATGTGGCATGACTCAAAATGAGAAAGAAAAATTGTAAACATCCACTAATAATTAGAATGTGGAATGCATGTAGGAAGAATCTAGGAAAAATAGAAAATATCAAAAGGGAAAGGGAGCACATAAACATCAACATTCTAGGCATCAGTGAGCTAAAATGTACTGGCATGGGCCATTTTGGATCAGAAAATCACGTAGTCTACTATGCCAGAAATGATAGATTAAAGAGAAATGAGGTTGCATTCATCACCAAAAAAGATTTCTCAAGATCTATCCTGAAGTACAATACTGTCAATGATAGAATAATATCCATATACTCACAAGGAAGGCCAGTTAATAAGACTATTATTCAAATTTTTGCACCTACTACTGAGGCCAAAAGGAAGATAGGCAAGATTTTTACCAGCTTCTGCAATCTGAAATAGATCAAGCATGCAACCAGGATGTACTGGTAATTATTGGTAACTATTGCAAAAGTTGGAAACCAAGAAGAAGACTTACTAGTTGGAAAATATGGGCTTGGCTCTGAAGGACAAAGTAGAAGCTGCCTTGAAGGAATTGGTGAAACAAAAGGATCCAGTAATTGTTGGAAACCAATAGAGATGTTTCAGTAAATAGATGCAGTACTGGAGATGTTAATTTGTTTATGCCAAGAGATTTAGAAAACAGCTACCTGTCTAGCTGACTAGAAGAGCTCCATATTTGTGCTGATTCCCGAGAAAAGGGATCCAACTGATTGTGAAAATTACTGAACAATATCATTAATATTACATACAAGCAAAATTTTGTGAAATATCATTCAAAAGCAACTGTAGCAGTATATAGATATGGAAGTGCCAGAAGATCAAGCCAGATTCAGAAGAGAGCATGGAACCAAGGACATCATTGGATATTAGCTGAAAGCAGAGAATACCTGACAGATGTCTATCAATGTTTTATTGACTATGCAAAGGCATTTGACAGTGTGTATCATAACAAATTATGGATATCACTGTGAAGAATGGAAATACCAGAGCACTTAATTGTGCTCATGAAGAATCTGGACCAGAAGGCAGTTGTTTTAACAGAAAAAGGAAACCTTGCATGTTTTAAAGTCAAGAAACATGTGTTTCAGGGTTATATCCTTTCACTGTACCTCTTCAATCTCTATGCTGAGCAAAGAATATGAGAATTTGGGCTTTATAAAGAATGTGGCATCATGATTGGGGGAAGACTCATTAACAACCTGCCTTGAGCAGATCACAAAACTCTGCTTGGTGAAAGTGAAGAGGATTTGAAACATTTCCTGAATATCAAAGAGCATAGCCTTTAGTATGAATTGTCCCTCAACATCAACCAAACAAAATTCCTTACAATTGGGTCACTAAGCAACTTCATGATAAATGGGGAGAATATTGAGGTTGTCCAAGACTGTGCTTTACTTGGTTCCACAATCAACAACCACAGAATTATCACCCAAGAAATCAAAAGATACATTGCATTGGGGAAAGCTATTCCTAAAAATCACTTTCAAGAGTTGAAAAGTAAAGATGTCACATTGAAGATGAAGGTTCACCTGACTCATGCCATGATATTTTCAGTTTTATCATATGATTTCAAAAGCTGGACATTGAATAAGGCAGACAGAAGAATTGATGCTTTTGAATTATGGTGCTGGAGATGAACATTGAATATACCATGGACTGCCAACAAACCAACAAATCTGTCCTAGAAGAAGTGCATCCACTGTACTCCTTGGAAGCAAAGATGGCTAGACTGCATCTTTTGTGTTTTGGACATTTAGTCAGGAGGGACCAATCCCTGGAAAAGGACACCATGTTTGGGAGAGTGGTAGGTCAATAAAAAAAGGAAAACCCTCAACTAGGTGTATTGACACAATGCCTGTATCATTGATGTTAAACATAAAAAATATCATGTGCCTGGCAAAGAATCAGGGAGTATTTCATTTTGTAGTGCATAGGGTCACTATAGGTCTGACCTGACTCCATGGCACCTAGCAACAACAGTAATATAAGAATGAGCACTGCAAAGGTTTACAAAAATAATACCTAAAATAGAACTAAAAAACTGCCTGCTCTTGGAAAATTAGTTTCTCAATAGCTATAAATGTTTTAAATGACAGCCTTCTAACATTATACATGATGCAACTCAGCTTTTAGTTGTCTGTGTGTAGTTGAAATGGTCCCCAACAGAAAAGGAAGTTCTGAACTCTGATCCCCAGGACTTCATCAGGGTGAATTCTGTCTAGATGCAGTAATAATAATAATAATAATAATAATAATAATAATAGTAATAATAATAATTCAACTAACCTAAAGGGTGTCATAAACATTTACTAGAAGTATGGGACATTGAAAATACTTGACCTACAGAGCGAGAAAAAAGATGATTTCAATTTCAAATATGATTAGAAAATTTCTTTTGAATTCATACATATAATCCATCATTACATTGTAACTACAAAAAAGGAAACCATTTAAACATTCATATTGGATTCTGATAAACTTGGAGGTATAACAAATAGTTTTGTTTTTCTTAAAGATAGCAAAAAATTGCCTTCAATTTAACATTTTAGGTTTAAGAGTACCATTTACTCTAACATGCCATCCATTAAAAATGGTTTATATTCTTTTTCAAATAGACTTCATAAATTTCACCAAATTCATAAAATTATTTTAGTCTGAAGGTCCATATGAAAGTAACATGTAGAATGTTAAGTTATATAAATAAGAGTAAAGTAATTGGTAATGCCAAATATCTACAAACACAAGTTAGTACTCTGAATGTAAA
>VMDO01028177.1:0-24274 GCA_007922755.1 Pedetes capensis
TATAATATGTGTTTTCAAAAAGTATCTTCATATTTATGTATTTTGCCTTGTATTTTTCCTTGATTATTCCACTTTTTCCTGCTCATCATTAGTTCTTTTCTTTCTTCTATGTCAGTTAAGTTTGCTGTTCCTTATTCTATTCTAAAGTGAAAGTTTGGATTGTTTACTTTAGATTATTTTTCTTTCCAACATAAGAATTTAAGGCCATATATTTTCCTACAAACCACTGCTTTAGTTCCATCCCAGTAATTTTAATGCATTGTGCTTTCATTATCATTACATTAAAAAAGATTTCTTAATTATTCATAGGTTACTTAATGAGTTAATGAGTGAATTAATTTTTATACGGTTGGTTCTTTTTTTCAAGATATCTTATGATTTATGTTTCAAATATAATTTTATTATGGTCAGAAAACACACCCTAATAATTCCATCTTTTAATTCTTTTACTTGAGACTTTCTTTTGCATTCCATAACATGATACATCTTGGTGACCTTTCTATATGAGCTTGAAAAATATGTTCATTCTGTAGTCATGGAATGCTGTTTTATAATTAAAATACAGGTAGGGAACTTTGTAGTGTTGTTCCTATCTTACACACCCATACAGATTCTTTGTCTAGTTACCCTATTCAATATTGAATAAAGGGAATTAAAGTCTCTGACTATAATTGTGAATTTTGTACTTCCATCTTGAGTTCCAACATTTTTGCTTCATTATTTGTGATACTATTTCACCGAACTCTTACATAATTATAACTGGTAAACTCTCAGGATATGTTGTGATTTTTTTTTTTGTTTTCCATTACATCCTGATATGCCCAGAAAATCTACAGTGGACAAAGAAACACTGTCATCACCAGCTGCAATAAACCACAAACTTCAAGATCAACATTCTATTAAGATGATAGCAGTCTATCATTAGATGGAAATTTAAAAATAAGGTACAACTGATGCTAGTGAATAAACAACCATTTTGAATTAATAACATAGTAACTATGAAATATATTTCTTTTAGGATTAAAAAAAAGAAAATAACCTTAGGTATTTTAAGTGAAACTTTTGATACTTTCCTCATTCTAAGATTACAAACATACAGATATTTTAATAATTTTTATTCTTAAATAACTTATTATTTACCTTTGCAAATATACCATAATTATGCATCTGTGTAATTTATAAGACTTTACTTACAATGACTTGATTTTTTATACCCCTTATTCTAACATCACTGAAATGTGAGCACAATAATTTAAATAACATGGAACACATCAACTTGTGCTAACTCTGATTAAAAATCTAAATGCATTTCCAGTTTAAAAGATCTGAGTTTTCTAAGGAATAATAATATTCTGTAAAAAACAGAAAAGCTATTATTTTATTTTTTTAAAACTTAGTAAACAACATTGATAATAAGATGAAGAATTTAATGAGGTAATATAGTGCAATCACTTTTTTGAAAGACAGAGATTTTTTAAATATATTGAATTGTTAATCCAAGTTAAATCAATGGGATGTTTCCTTTGGTTTGTAGAACTTTTATTTCAACAACATATGTAGATATCAATATATTATTTTGGTATATATCTTTGAAACATGTGTGTGTATATGTCTTAGAGATAGCCAGCCTATTTTTTTTTCTATCCTAGTTTTAGAGATGAGGAAACTGACAAATACATACTCATATCTATACTGTCAGGTCCAATTCTAAACATCTTGGCCCTGAATCTATAGCTCTTTTTAACTGCCTCATACAACTTAAAATCCGACTCACAGCAATCCAGCACCTAACAACAACAACAACAACAACTTAAAATAAAATATAAATTCTCTCAACTTTGACTTTAACCCCACTTAGTGCACTGAAGATGTCCCGTTTTTAGAATCTGAGGGCAGCAGCAATCTCCTTAGCTAACTCTGCAAGACAGAGGCTCCAGGGTAGTGTTCATGCTGATCAGAACTCAACATGCCAACCAATACAAAAAGTACCAAAAGCAGGGGAGGAAAAACAAAAAGGAAGAATAGACAAATGCAAAAAGAAAATGAATACTACCTGGAAAGAGTTTTCAAGATCAAAGTCAACACTGGTAGGAAGTTCAAGGTATGTTGAATGACTAAATTGGTGCTGACTAGGCCTAGTCCCTTGTTAAATTAAAAATAAGTTTACCCAGGCAAGGTGGCACATATCTGTAATCCCAGCAAGAAGATCCCAAATTTGAGGCCAGATACAGCCTGCATAAATTAGTGAGATCCTGTCTGAAGATAAAAAAATAGAAAAGGGGCTAGAGGCTACAGCTAGGGGGTAAACCAAAGTATGCAGGAGATCCTTGGCTCAGCCCCCCCAGTAATGCAAAATAAAATAAATGAAAAGTAATGTTAAATAATTATGCCTGGTAGTTGAGAGGGTGCTCTGATTTGAATTGGCACACTTGATGTTTATTAACACTGTACCTAATATAGGTATGTGTCTGCTGGGACTGGATAGAGTAGAGGGAGAAGAAGGAAAGTTCAGTGGACATATTTTTAATAACCTGTTTTTATTTTGATTTTTTACAAAAAAGCAGTAGCCCAAAGCTCACAGTCCAAAGCCTCTGGGTAGTCTGCAATTTAATTAGAGCCAAAGTAAAAATTCTAATACCTAGCTCTAATGAAGCCAATGTGTGAATGCTTGTCTCTTATTCAATACACTCTTCGAGGACTTCTCTTCTGAGATTCAGCTAGTCTTCCATCAGGAAAGACATAAACACAGATTTCATGTTAATCAATTTTTCCAATTATTACTTGATGGCTTAAAAATGTAAAAATGGTCTAAGTCTCCAAAGAGAATGGAAGGCAGGAAAGGTCTTACATAAATGTATGAAATGACATTTTAATTGTAAATTGACTTTCTAATTTTATATTTAGGAAAGTAAAAGATGAGGGATTAACATATATTGGCATATGAAGTATTTGGCTAGGGACTTCAAAGAGATGTTCTTTCATTTAAATAACACAGAATAATGTATTTAATAGAGATAAGAAAGCTGATTATTGGAGTGAGTAAGTAAATTAAAAGTCATGAGCCAACATTCACAGCCAAAAGTCTTCTGCCTTTAGAGACCATGATCCTTTAACCCATCCTCAAACTGTGTTTCTTTCTTCTTCTTCTTCCTCTAATAGAAATTTCAGTAATCATGAATAATACACCTTTTTGTCAATCCTTGATAAGATAAAAGCCATCCACTCTCTACTTTTAACTAAATCAGGTTATGCTGGGATGATACATAAGAAAGAAGACAGAGAGAGTATAAAAAATAAAGCACTGTGTTTTAAACAGCAATCCCCAAATCATGTGAATGCACACATCTAACCTTTGGTCAAATAATGATTTAAATCATAGAATCAGGAAACACAGATCATAAAATCTTTGATTTTTTAGGGGAAGCTTATACCAGAAACGCAGAAGCTCTAGCCCAAAAGAGCCAACTTTTATTCTCCTTTTTCAACACTAATATAAAAGCTATTATTATACTCTGTGTTTAAAGTTTGTCTTTGTTTTGTTACATTTTAAAAAGATAAATGGTCAGGTGGCCCCAGAAATCAATGGGGTTTAGGAGCTGAGATTGTTACAACTGGCCCAGCCTAAGGAAAAAGAAGGCTGGATTCTTATCTCATACCACATTCAATGGGGAAATCCTGATAGATCCAATAGATTAAAAGCCCACAGTGAGGAGTCAAGCAACCCACTTAATAGAAGAAAATTTCTTGCAACACCTTATGTCATGGGAGTAAAAAAAGACTCTAAATAAAATCCAGGAACACTGAACTATAAGGAATTCAATTACAGTTCAAAATAAAAGATTTATTTTACACAAAGGACACCAGGAATAGAATCAAGAGACAGATGATAAGACTACTACCTACATAGTGCTTGATATGTACCTGGAAGTACTTTTAATATCATGCCCATTTACAAAAAAAAAAATTGAAAAAAGAAAAAGACAAAAGAAGAAGGAAGTGGTTAAGTAACTGTCCAAGATCACCTCAATATAAAACGAAGGCTTCATGTTCTTTGCCACTGTGGCATACAGATTATCCATATCCAACTGGGACAAATATTTGAAATTTCAAAAACCATCAAGAGTTGGCCAAGTAGAATATACAGGAACTCATATAATCTGTCATCATCAATGAAAAGTAAGACTAATTATCCAAAGGAAAGAAATAAACAAGAGTTATATAAAGACAATTTACAAATTACAACTATTAAAACAACAGATTTAAAGCACATTAGCAAACAGAGAAATATAAATTACAGCAACAAGAGCATATTACTTTATACTTCTTGAACTGGATTGATTTTTTAAAAAGCTACTGAAGTCTTGTTGGTATTGGAATATAAATAGATGTTGGAATATAAAAACAATGCTGTATTACTTGTGGTATTCAAGTCTGTTGCAACCATTTTGGACAATTATGGGACAATATTAAGCCACTTTAAATATTCATTTGCACCTGGGAATATATTCTAAATAGATTGTCACATAGGTTCTTCAAGACATGGATATAAATATCAACTACAATTTTGGAATCAATGTAGTTTAGTCTATTACTACAGAAGTATATTAGTAAAATATGATAGCTATCCGTCATAGAGAACAGTGCAGCAAAGGACTAGGTAGTCATTGTAGCATGACATGGATAGATGTAAAGGAAGGAATGCTAAGGCCAAAACAATAAGTAAAAGATGAAGTCTATTGTAAGTATTTATAAATTAAAGTCCAATATATCTCAAATAAAAGTAAACACTTTAAAATATATAACAAAAAATAATGCATTCAAATATTTCTGAAAAATAAATGTTGAAAACCATGCACAATAGTGGGTGCCTATAATCCAAGCAACTTAGGAGGTGGGGGCAGGAGGATCATAAGTTTAAGGCCACAGGCATCCCACATAACTTAGTAAGACCCTGACTCAAAAGTAAGAAAATTAACAGTGAGCTAGGGCTATAATCCAGTATTAGACCCTTGCAAAGTATGTGCAGAGCTCTTGGTTCAACTCCAAAGTATGGCAAAAAATTAAAATAATTGTTAATGAAAGTAGGGAATGGCATTGAAAGGGAATTAACAATCAATTGAAAGATGATTCTTGTGCACAAGCAGTGAAAATAAATCCTCATGAAATGGGAAATGTAATTATTTCAAACAACTGCACCCAATGACCAACTTTAAAAAGACATCCTTTTTTCAATTATACTTAAGATCAAATGAGTGTTGTTGTTAGGTGCCATCAAGTCAATATCCAACTCATAGCAATCCTACAATAGGTGAAACGCTAGTGTCAGTGCTTCTCTGCTATTCATATGGTTTTCAATGGCTGATGGGTTTTTGGGAATGGCCTGTGGGATCTTTCTTCCAAGCCTACAGCACCTGGTGCTCCCAAGTGGTCTCTCATCCAAGTACTAACCAGGCCTGACCCTGCTTAGCTTCTGAAACCTCACAGGATTGATGTAACAGTGGTATGGCTGCAGGCACATATAAATATACAGAGTATAAATAAGATATGAAAATATGCTATAGATTATTGAATATTTTACATAAATAATACCTCAAAATATTTCTACCATGCAGAGTCCCTAGAACTTATTGTGCTAAATTAACCCATTTTGTCTGCTTCTATAAATTGACAAGCTTTTCAATGAACCAGCACTTTTACAGATTTAATGACCTGAGGGACCACTTACAATGTGTAGGCATATGTTATAGTTTAATCACTCATTTTTATCTCTCCAGTTATACTATAAAATAAATATATATTAATTAATTAATTAATTAATGGCTGCAACTTCCCTGCCTCCTTATTAACAGTATTATAAACAAAATGCATCTCTTTGAACAGAAACATATTTAAGGATCCAGAGGAAAGTTTTGCTCATAGTGAAAATTCTTTCAATTGTAATATCATTTCTCCATTTTAACAGTGGAGAAAATGATATTCTGGCTCAAGGGCACGTTTTATAATTCATTTTCACTGACCTGTTAATCATGAGGTCTTCTTCATTTTTTCAGACATTTTCTATTCATACTCTTTTTCCCATCCACTCCTTTACTAATACTCCTTTACTAACAACCTGGAAAACTTCCAGGTTGGAATTATTTTATCACTGTCTCACTGAGTATAAACTTCCCATGAATTCATTTTCATTTCCATTTTTCTTGTTTTCCCACATACAATACGCAGCATTTGAAGTTGCCATAATTCTATGTTCTATTCCAGTATTCAGAAAGGATTTGAATTGGAATTTACTTTATGTGCTTCTGTAAATTTTGGAAATAAAAAGAATATAATGAACAAACATCATTCATCCACATAATAAATTATGATGTCATGCAGCCTTGAAAAATGTTCCATTTCCTAGCAAAACAAATGTGTACATTCACACCCACCATTGAGAGTGGCACACAACTATGTCACCTATGAAAGGTTCTTTTTGTACTTTACAGGATTTATGAAAAGAAGTCCTTTTAACAACCAGTGAATGATACCATCTGTGCTGGGAAGTACAACAGGTATTCAGTATCACATCACAGAGAACAGGGTGCTATGTGCTACAGCCCAGAAGCCTGTGTATCCTTGAATAGTTAGAATAACATTATAAAAGCTTTTTTTCTTTCTTTTTTTAAACCAGGTAACATGTATTAATTCCATAATACAGATGCAATGCAAAAAATTATATCACTTGACAGAGATAATAATTTTATTATTAGTTTACATGAAATGATGTTGCTTGAATATTATCACCATTCATTAAAAGGAAGCCGTTATTTCTAATAATATTTTCAGTAGAGTATTATATGTCAAGTAAAATTTGTATTACCTAAATCATTGTTCTTTTTGTGCATGAAAAATATAAATCAGTCATCTTACATTTTAAGTAAGAGCTAGTACTGTTTTTTCTTAAATTATTTGTTAATAATTAAAAATACCTGGTAGTTTTAGAACATTTAATATGCACTGGATGTATGCATAAAGACCATACATTTGTGGTAGCATGTACTCTACATAAAACTTTTCATGTATGTGCTGATGCAGACAGAAGTTAAGACTCAAGATCACACAGAAAGTAAGGAAAGAAGGAATCAGAATCCAAACTCAGTCTTTCCCAGAGCCTAATAGACACCATAACACACCATAAGAGACTATATGCTCTTACTGAAGACACTAGGCATTGCCGTCTCTGCCTCGGAGGAAATTAATCACTACAACACATAAAAAGTCCATAAGGCTCAATGACTAGCAATCCATGCCTCAGCCTATGAACTCAGTGAGACCTCGCAGACAGATTTCACAGTTCATCACCCAGTACTGCAGGTGTGCCTCACTCCCTGATGCTGAAATCATGGATATAGGAAGCTGAGGCAGTGAGTGGTGATTGCGAAAGTTGTTCCAAAGTGACAAAGGGATTCATCTAAACATAGCTTCGGTGAGTGTATTCCTTTGAGATCTCCCTAAGACACATTGCTTGTGCTCATATCAGAGCAAAGTTTAAGGTAAAGAAAAAAAACTGTATTTTGTAATCAAGATCCATCTCCATCTTCATTAGTTACCCAAGATATCACAGGTGGCTACATGAAGAGAAGGCTTTCCCTAGAAATCATAACTAATTCTGGTGCAAACTTGTATATGAAGCTTGGGTAAAATCAATACCCTCAGCACAATCGTCCTCTCAGAAAAGATGAGGGTAATGCCCACTGTGTAATTATATAATCTTTAAGAATGACAAATTGAAAATATAGGTGTGGTGGTGCACACCTATAATCAGCAACTCAGGAGGCAGAGGCAGGACGATCACAGGATCTAGGGCAGAGGCAGCCTGTGTAATTTAGCAAGACCTAGTCGCAAGAAAAAAAAATAAAAACTGGGCATACTGATGTAGCTCAAGGGCAGAGTACCTGCAAAACATGCAAAACATCCAAGGTTCAGACCCATAGGGTGGCAGGGAAAAATGACGCATTGGTGCTCAGCAATTGTTAGAAATCTTTAACTCCTATGTAGTTATTGTTGTTGTTGTTAGGTGCCATCGAGTCTGTATCTGACTCATAGCAACCCTCATAGGGTTTTCAATGGCTGATTGTTTCGGGTTTGCCTTGGGAGTGGATTGCCAGGCACTTCTCCCACGTAGTTATTAGGTGTCATCAAGTCAGGTGGAAATTATAACGACCCTATGTACAACAGAACACATCCCAACACTAATGCCAGACACATGACCTTTTTTATTGCCGGGAGCCAAGGCCATAAGTAACCTTTTATAAGATACCCTGATGGAAAAGTGCAGGATGGAAAAGTGGTGAAAATAGCGGATGTTGAGTCACAGGAAATAGCGGATGTTGAGTCACAGGGCATTGTGACCTTTGAGCTGAGATTACCACGGGATAGCAGTTGTCAGGGTTACAGTAAGAACTGAAAGTCCCTGACCTTTGTAACATTTTGGTACCTCCCCGTCCCATGTGTATATAAGCTACAGCAAACATTTAAAGACTTTGGAGCTTGATCAGACAGCCTGTCTTGCTCTCATTCTTCGTGTCTCTTGTCTCTCTCTCATTCATTCCCCCCTACTCTAGGTCCCTGTTGAACAGCCCCGCAGGCCGGGGCATTTTATGTTTAAGCCCATTGTTGGAGTCACTGTGTCAATCCAATTACTTGAGGATCTTCTTTCTTATCACTGACCCACTACTGTCCCAAACATGATATCCTCCTTCAGGGATTGGTCCCTCCCAACATGTCCAAAATATGTAAATCATAGTCTAGCCATCCTTGCTTCCAAGGAGCACTATGTTTACACTTTTAGGATGGATCTGTTGGTTTTTTTGGCAGCCCATGGTATACTCTATATTGGTCTTCAGCACCATAATTCAACAACATCAATTCTTCTTTTATCTCCCTATTCAGTGCCTAGCTTTTACAAACATATGGTACAACTGAAAATACTATGGCATGAGTCATGTACATCTTCATCTTCAATGTGACATCTTTACTTTTCAACAATTTAAAGAAATCTTGTGCAACAGCTTTTCCCAATGTAATGCATCTTTTGATTTCTTGACTGCTGCTTCCATGAGTGTTGATTATAGAACCAAGTAAAGCAAAATCCTGGACAATCTCAATCTTTTCTCCACTTATTTTAAAGTTGCTTACTGATCCAATTACAAGGAGTTTTGTTTGCTGAGGTTGAGGTGCAATTCATACTGAAAGCTGTGTTCTTTGATCATCATCAATAAATGTTTCAAATCCTCTTCAGTTTCAGCCAGCAGAATTGTTGTCATCTGCATAATGCATGTTGTGAATGAGTCTTCCTCCAATACTGATGCCATGTTCTTCTTCATAAAGTCCAGTTTCCTGAATTATTTGCTCAGTGTAGACATTGAGGGCTGGGATTTAGCTCAGTTGGTAGAGCGCTGCACTGCAGTCTCTGCGGTCCTGAGTTCAATTCGCAGCACCGCAAAAATGGGAGAAGGGCCTGGAAATCCACTCCCAAGGCAATCCCGAAACAGTCAGCCATTGAAAACCCTATGAGGGTCACTATGAGTTGGATACCGACTCGACAGCACCTAACAACAACAATAACAACATAGACATTGAAGAAGCACAGTGAAAGGATACAATCCTGACACACAGATTTCTTGACTTTAAACCATGCAGTGTTGCCTTGTTCTGTTTGAACAACTGCCTCCTAGTCCATGTATAGATTCCTCATGAGTACAATGAAGTGTTCTGGTAATCCCATGCTTCCCAGTGGTATCCATAATTTATTGTGATCCACATAGTCAAATGCCTTGTATGGTCAATAAAACATAGATAGACATCTTTTTGGAATTCTCTGCTTTCAGCTAGTATCCATCTGATATTAGCAATGATGTCCCTGATCCCTGCCCTTTTCTGAGTCTGGCTTGAATTTCCACCAGTTCCCTGTCACTATACTGATGCAGTTGATTTTTCATGATCTTTAATAAAATTTTAGTTGTGTGATATATTAATAATATTGTTAGATAATTTTGACATTCAGTTTGATCCCTTTTTGGGAATAGACACAAATATGGATTTCTTCCAGTCAATTGTTCAGGTGGCTATTTTCCAAGTCTCTTGGCATAAACAAGTTACCACCCCCCGTGCTGCATCTATTTCTTGAAACATCTCAATTGGCAGCCCATCAATTCCTGAAGCCATGTGTTCTGACAGTTCCTTCAAGGCAGCTTCCATTTCTTCCTCCAGTGCCATTGGTTCCTGACCATGTGCAAGCTCTTGAAATAGTTGGTCATGCACCAATTCTTTTTGGTATAATGACTCTTTGTATTCCTTCCACCTTTGTTTGATGATTCATGTGTGATTTAATATTTTCCCTATAGAAGCCATCACTATTGCCACTTGAGGCTTGAATTTTTCCTTCTATTTTTTAAGCTTGAGGAAAATAGAACATGTTCTTCCATTTTGGTTTGCTATCTCCAGCTCCTCATACATATTTATAATATTTGATTGTATCTTCTCAAGCTGACGTTTGAAATCTTCTCTTTAGTTCCACAACTTCATCTTGTCTTCGTTTTGGTTTATAGTTGCTCAATATTTAAGGGCAAGTTTCAGCATCTCTTTTGACATGTAATTTGGCCTTTTTTTCCCCAGTCTTTTTAATAACCTTTTGCTCTTCCCATGAATGATGTCTTTGATCTCATGTACAACTCATCTGGTCTCCTATCTTTAGTGTCTAATGCATCAAATCTGTTCTTGAAGTGGTCTCAACTCAGTATATCAAGTGAGATATACTCACAGTCATACAAAGGCTCTTCTATATTTATTCTAATTTTCTTTAGTTCCGTTTGAACTTGCATATGAGCAGTTGATGAGCTGATCCTCAGTCACCACTTGCTCTGGTTCTGGCTATTGCTATTGAGTTTTTCCATTGTTTCTTTCCACAAATGTAGTGAGTTTGTTTTCTGTATATTCCATCTGATGAAGTCCATGTGTATAGTTGCTCTTTTTGTTGGTAAAATAATATATTTGCAATGAAAAGGTCATTGGTCTGACAAAATTCTGTCATGTGATCTCCAGTATCGTTTCTGTCACCATGTCTATTTTTTCCAAGTACTGAACCTTCTTCTTTGTTTCCAACTTTTGCATTCCAGTTATCAGTAATTATGAGTGCATCCTGATCCATTTCAGATTGCAGAAGCTGGGAAAAATCTTCTCTGTCTCATTTATGACCTTAGTGGTAGATGTGTAGATTTGAATAATAGTCATGTTAATCAGCCTTCCTTGTTGGCATATGGATATTTTTCTATCACTGATAACATTGTACTTCAGGACAGACCTTGAGATGTCTTTTTTGATGAAAAATGCAACTCCATTTCTCTTTAAGTTGTCAGATGGTTCTAATTTTCCTAGACTCTTACTATGTACATTCAACCTTCCAGTTATTAATGGATGTTTACAATTGCTTCTTTTCATTTTGAGTTGTGCTATATCAGCCTTGGCACTATGGCATTGAATCCCATCAGATATTGGAAGCTAAGCAGGGTGGGATATGGTTAGTACTTGGATGGGAGACTGCTTGGGAATACTAAATATTGTAGGCTTGGGAGAAAGACCTGGCAACCCACTCCCAGAAATCAATCTGCCATTGAAAACCCTATGAATAGCAGAGAAGAACAAACAATAGTGTTTTGCCTGTTGTACATAGAATTGCTATGAGTCGGATACGAACTCAATGGCTTCTAATAACAACAACAATATCATGAATTGGAGGTCCTTGGATCTTTAGTCCATTTTTGTCATTAATGTTGGCTCTGCATTGAGGAGGTAATACTGCCAAAGTTGTCTTTGGAGTGCCGTCTTACCTCGGGGGCTCTATTTCCTGGTACTATATCTGACAGTATTTCTCTGCTATTCATAGGGTTTTCAGTGGTTAATTGTTTCAGGAGTGGGTTATCCATGTCCTTCTCCCTAGTCTGACTTAGTCTGGAAGCTCAGCTGAATCCTCTTCACCATCATTGTACTTGCTGGAATCTTTAATACTAGTGACATAGCTTTCAACATCACAGCAACATGCAAACCCCCTCAGCATGACAAGTTGACACACACATCAGAGAGTTCTATTATATTTGTGTATAAACAATATACCTCACTGGTACTAATTTGATAAGCTGTAACAATTATTTTAATAGAAAATATAATACTCATAGTTATAAAATAGAGTTTGAAAATATATTGTAAAGAAAAAACACTTTTATTAAAGTGAAATATTTTTTTCAATTTTCATTATGGTTTGATTGGTATAAGTTGATTGTGAGAAAGACTGAAAAAAATGACAAAAAATTTTTATTTCCAAATGTGTCTTGGGAGTTTTCTTTTAAAATTGAAAGTGGCAGGAAAAAAGGCTCCTTTCTGGATTAAGTGGATATAATTATATTTACAGTGACCTTGATTTTACTGTCAAATTATATTCATATTAAAATTAAAAAGACATTATTTGTCTTCAGGAATAATTTATAGTTTAACATAGATGAAGCTAAAAAAAAAACCCTAACAGAAGGAAAAGTCTAAAAGTGCAGAAACAAAAACAAACCTGACAGACAGTAAAGCCATTCAGATGAAATGTGCAGGCTGAATCTTTACCAGTCACTTGTAGAGAGAGGGAGGTCATATCATGCACTCTTATTTCAAGTATAATCTTTTTGTAATTTCATGTACCCTTAGATGTTTGGCTTATCTTGACACAAAATAAACCAATTCATCTTTGTGCTTGAGGATATTCTATCTCAGGGAGGAAGCAAGCACTAAGTAAGTTGAATCATCTCCTTAAGGCCACCTGGAGCTGAGAAAGCAGCTTGACAGGGTGACTGAGCCCCTGTAGTTGGAATAGATGCATAAGCAATTATAAACCTCAAAGCCTCAGGTTCCACTGTGCCACTAGGAGCACACTGGGATACAGTGACAATAATAATGGTGCTGCTGTTGGTGATGATGTTGCATTGAGGTAAGACATAAAGCATGGATGTAACTAAAAAACCCATTGCCTTGCTGTCTTATCAAGGACCCCAGGAAGCCAGTGTTGTAGCATGAAAAGCTGAACAAAGGTCTTCAACTTTCCAATAGTAAAAATAAGTTATATCTATGGAATAAAATAAAACAAAATAAAATAAAGCAATTTATCTCTATTGCAAGCTGACTTTATCCAATAAAACTCAATTCACCCTGTTTTCTAATGTCTTGTTCATTGATTTTGTATGTGTGCCTTTGCTTCTTCAAATTTTAACTGTTCTACTTGATGGTACCTAATAACAACAATGATAGTTCTAAGTCTGTTAAAAGTCTGTATAAATCCAAGCATAAGAGGGACCATTTTTAGGGAGGGAGAAAAGGGATCAAGGATTGGCTTGGGGGTAAGGGAGACATGAGCAGGAAAGGGGAGATGAACATGAGCAATGTATAATAATATGCATTTATGGAAATGTCATAACAAAACCTATTACTTTGTACAATAACTAAAAATTACTAATAAAAATCATGAAAATGTATAAACTGGATTTCAAGGAACTGTTACAGAAATAAGTGAAATGTCTCACTAATAACTCTACTAAAAGATGTTGAAATGATCTTTTGATATATAGGGTTCAATAAAACATTATTAAAATTAAAAAAAAAGATTCTACGTAAACACTATAAGGGCACATAAATAAACTTTGTTGAGGGTGGAAATAGTCTATAACATAATTGTGGCAGTGGTTATATGACAATGAGCATTTGTAAAATCACATTGAGCTGTATATATTAGAAAGTAAGTTTATTGTGTTTCTGGGCTCTGGCTATAGCACAGTGTTAGATCGCTGGCCTAGCATTGGTAAGGTTATGGGTTCAATCCCTGCACTGCAAAAATAACTAACTAACTAACTAAATGAATTATATTTCAATCATCCCTCCATAAATTTGACTATAAAAATCACAGTATTAAAAAAACTATGTATTTCAATGGTTTGTGTGTATGCTCCCCTAAATGTCCTCCAACATGAACTTATTTCACAAAATCCCACAAATTTTGCAGTAATTGTAATATCACCTTTTAACCCACTTTTGTAATATCTGCAATGCATTGGGAGATTTTTACATATCCCTGTTGTCTTATTGAGATTCATATTAATTATTATTGGTCAGATAACAAACAAGGAAAAATACTGATGGGTTAGATATGATGCTTATAATTCAGATGTCCAGAAATATGATTTTCATGAACTTTTAGCAAGTAAATGTAATACTCCATTTTATTAATGAAAGAAAACTTACAATCAGGCCACTTTAAGAGCTCTGTTAAATAATTCCAACTTTAATCCACAGATACTTTCATAAAAATATTAATCAAATTCACTATATGTCCTGTCCCTCTCCCTTACCTGTCCCACAAGCATCCTATCTTTTACTAAGATTGATGAAGGAGGCATGATATTAGTTTGTCTGTGATCCTGTGTTTTTTTGGTCTCTGCTTCCTGTAACTCATCCACTGGAGCATCTTAGACTGGCACTAGTTGTAGGGCAGTTCATTCTCCAGTGTTTGAGCATTCTGTACTCTTCTCAGTTACTGGGATTTAGCTCAGTTGGTAGAGCACCACTCTGCGGTCTCTGAGATTCCAGGTTCGATTCCCAGCACCGCAAAAACAGAAGGATGTGGCAATCCACTCCTGAGGCAATCCTGAAATAATCAGCCATTGAAAACCCTGTGAGGGTCATTATGAGTCAGACAGGACTCTATAGCACCTAACAACCAATGAATCAACCAACCTGGTCCTTGATATAGTCCATAAGGATGAGTGAGATCCATGTCTTCTGTGTTCTCTTAGCCCCAACTTCTCTGGAATCTGCTCCATATCTGTGCCTTCAGGGGTCAAAATTTTTCAGGAAATGCTTTGCTATATTTTCCTGTACAAAGTTAAGATATGTATAAATTGGTTTATTTTTGCTCATTATTATTATTCAACTTTTAAAATTTTATTTATAGACATCATGGGATACAGAGTAATAAGTCATTTGTTATATCCAGTATTCAACTATTAAATCACTTTGAGTTACACATTCATTATTTACATATTTTACAGAACAGTATAAACCAAAGAAGAAAAGAAAAACCTAAGAATTTTAATTAATATGCAGTAAATCATATGCAATCATGACGTAGTATAGTAATAGTTGTGGCGGTGCAGTTCTGGGTATCAAACTCAGGCCTCATGCATGCTAGTCATGCACTTCACCTCTGAGCTACATCCTCAGACTCCTGTGCATAACCTAATCATGTAGAGACCCTAGACCCAAATTCATCAGCAAGATACCACACTGCTCTGGAGCCTTGGAGAATATCAAGACTTCTGAGAGGACTGAAATCTTTTCAAGACAACATCTAGAAACCATTGACATATCCTACCCCAGGTTTACTCTGGGAGGAGCCAGGCTAGATTGCCTCTTCTTAGGTGCCCATCTACTTGTAACAGTAATTCCTCTATCACCGGCAAAGACTAGAAAGGTCAAATACCTGAGCTTTTCAATACTTTCAAATACTTTTAAATATTTTGAAACTTTAGGCTAATTGGTGTATATTCTCGAGTCTAATCAGCAACCTTTCAACAGTTTTGTTGTTGTTAGGTGCCATTGAGGGAGATCCAATGCATAGCAATAGCAGAAAGAGACACTACTCAACACTGCCATGCACAAGAATCTTTTTATGTTTGAACCCATTGTTGCAGTCACTATGTCTTTTCTCATTTTGAGTTGTATGATGTCAGTAAAAGGAAGCCCCAGGGGCTTTACTCTACTTAAAGGAGACTCTACTTACAGACATCCAAAATGTTCTTCCTTTAAAAAATTTGTTATTGATACTAACAGTAGTAGAAGTATTGTAAACCTCCAGTATTGTACAGTTCATTCAGAATGAAAGTGTTTTTGTTTTCCTTTTGGCTATTTTGTATTGCTACATTTGCATAGTATTAATATTAAAATATTTATATACTACAAAATGACATTTTATAAAATCATTTACTAAATATTAAAATAGAATTTCTGCAAAGTTTTGAAGCAATAGTACACAGTACTTTTAAAATTTTAACAATTCTTTGTAGGGTGCATTCTTTATCAACATAAAATGACTCATCATTGTCATTTTGAATGGTTTTATTTGAATTCGATTTTATCGGATATGAATATTACGTTGCAAGGAGTACTGACATTACATCTTCATTTGCTGAATGTAACCTTATTTTTCTTTTAACATTTTTCCTATGATTTTATTTTTCTTCTACAAAGAATATGACATTGTTTTTATCTGTCCTTTTATGAGTTTTATTATAAGGACTTTCTAATCTAGTTATAGTTATTGTTTTGTTTGATTGTGATCATTTATCACCTTGGTGTTTTATTCTACTAATGTATTTTTATAAAAGCTTCAAATTCTAATACAAACATTTGACAAGCCTGTGCCCAGTCCTGCTGACCTGCCATACCTGTGAATAGTCACTGTAGCAGTCAGTGCCTTCACTTCAGATGCCACTGGTAGGAGTGTAAGCTGAGATCAAATGAAATGGCTGATCCTTGTGTGGTGACAACTTCCTACTTCCCAGGAAACAGAAGCATACTGTGCTTGTTTCCTGGACCCAAGGTTCTCAACCATTTCTACACATATGGAATCATCTGGAAAGATTTTATGGAAAGGTAACCTGTGTGGACAACCAGCAACTTCACTCAGAATAACATAATTCTTTTGGAATGAGGTTTGAACATGTGTTTTGTTTGTCTATTTTGTTTGTTTCTTCAAGTGATCTGTGGTGTAAGCAGGATCCACATCTTAGTCTTTTTCTTTTTTTTTTTTTTTTTCCAGTACCGGGGGTTCAACCCAGGTCCTTGCACTTGCATGCCTTGCAAGTACTGTACCACTGAGCTGCATGCTCAGCCCATTTTTTTTAACTGTTTTGAGACAGGGTCTCCCTAAATTATGCAGACTGTCTCTGGTCTCAAATTTGTGATCTTCCTGCCTCTGCCTCCCAAGTTGCTGGGATTACAGGCATGCGTCACCATGCCTGGCTCATCTTAGTCTTTTACCAGACTTTCCTGTCTCACAAGCTCTCACTTTGTCCTTTCCTACCTATACCAAGCTCTGGGGCAGATTTCCTCTTATGTTGTCACTCTTGTGTTTGGTGACCCTTCTGCAAAGACATTCCCTGAACAATATTTTCCCAAAATTCATTAAGGATTTTCAGCTTGAAGACGTCACCTTTCACTAGCTGCTTATCAATTTTTCTTTTTATACCATATTTCGATATTTATATGAAAATTCTGAAAGTAATGGGATGGGGCAGACTTTATCAGATAGGTTGAGTGTCTTGTGCACTTTTTGTTTTTTTGTTTTTTTATTTTTTTAGGTTTTTGTTTGTTTGTTTGTTTGTTTCATACTTGGAGGTTGAGCCCAGGTCCTCACAATACTTTGCAAGTACTCTACCACTGAGCTACATCCCCAGGCCCTGTTTTTAGTTTTTATTTTGAGACAGAATATCACTAAATTACAAAGGTTGCCTCTGGTCTTGAACTTGTGATACTCCTGCCTCTGCCTCCTGAGACTTTGGGATTATAGACCTAAGCCACCACATCTGGTCCTTTCTGCTTTCTAAAGGTTTACTCTGGGTCTAGGTTATTTAGTACTATAGATCCCCACTTTTAGTTTTATGAAAAATAAGCTTACTATATCTTAATGATTAATTAATTTGCAAGGAATAAAGATAATCATTTTCATCAATATTTTCCAGAGAACCAAATTCCAGGGCATTAGCAGCTTATCAATTGTACCATTTGTTATAAATGTTTTGAAATTTTGGTGAGCAGTTTAAATGATTGGTCTTCTTTAAAATTGAGTTTAATAGCAACACTGATGAAAAATACTGAGAAAAGTCTTCATTCTCAAAGAGCACATGGTCTAGTGAGGACTAGAGACTCAGTGATAGACAAATTATGATTTGACATGATTCATATGACACCAGCGTGTTGCAATGGTGTTGTGAGGAAGTTTAGAGGACACAGCTGTTAACTCTATGCTAGAAATAGTAAGGAATGCTTTGAATATTGGAGCAGGATGTTGCATATGCCCAACACTAACACTGGCAGGGCCCAGAGCTAGAGGCCAAATAGAGACCTGCAAACCATATGACAAAATATTTAAACATAAAAGTCAAAGTAATAACCTGTAAGTAAAATTTATTTACCATACATTCATAGCAAAATCATCTGCAGTTATGGCCTTTACATGACAAAATCAGTCAAATGTCAATAGTAACTCATAACTGCAGCAGTGTTCTGAAAGTAATCAAATGCATATGTGATACATAACAGATTACACATTTTGTAGTAGTTTTCTATTACTACATAATACGTTACTACAAACTTTGCATCACAAGACAATATAAATTCATTATCTCATAGTTGCTGTGAGTCAGGAATCCAGACATTGGTTAGCTGGGTCCTCTCCTCGATCTAACTAGGTTGGAATCAAGGTGTAGACCAGTCTTGTAATCTCACTTCAGGCTAATGGGCCCCTTCCAACCTCACTTTTGCTGCCAGAATTCAGTGATTTGTGGTTGTGAGACTATGTTTCCCATTTTCTTGTTGGCTTTCTACCTGAAGTCATTCTTTCAATCTCCAAGAATCTACCTGCATTGCCATCTGTAAATGCAAAGTGTATATGCCAGACCACAGGAACACAGTAAAGTGCTTCAAAATAATTGTCTAAGTTCTGACTAAATGTTACATTATCTTTTAGGAAACACAGGCTTTATTATTATGCTCTTTATATAAATTAAGAATGGTATTCTTAAAAGCAAGGAAGAGAAGTCTTCAGCAAGAATTTCTCCAAGTTGTCTCAATAAGAAAATGTCAGCCAGGTGGGGTGACTCACACCTGAAATCTCAGGGACTTGGGAGGCAGTGGCAGGAAGATCAAAACATGGAGGGCAGAGGCTGCCTGAGTAACTTAGAAAGATCCTGTCTCAAAATAAAAATTAAAAAATGGGCTGAGAGTATAGCCCAGTGGTAGAGACTTGCAGGGCATATGTAAAGCCTCTAGTACAACAAAGAAAAAGAAAGAAAGAAAAGGTCATTGAAAGTAAAATATCAAAATGTATAAATTCTTGGAAAGGAAATAAATATATGTATTTTATTCTGATTACTAGAAATGAATTCTCCCCATGAGCAAATTCTCTCTTTCATTGTGCTTTTATTTACTCTTGTGCTAAACCTGCTAAAATAATATATAACATAAACATTATTCTTCATGTCTATATTTTTCATCTTTGGATGTAGTTTTGCCCACATAATCATTCTAAAACAGAATTTTTAACTTGTTTTCAATATTGGAGTGTTGAACACTGGATCTTGCATGTGCTATTCAACTGATCTACCACTGTGCTGCACCCATAGCTCATTTTTTATTTTATTTTTATTTTCAGACATGGCCTCATTAAGTTCCACAGGTTGCCTCTGGCCTCAAACTTGCAATGCTTCTGCTTCAGCTTCCTGAGTCTCCAGGATCACAGGATTTCATCATGGTGCCCAGCATAGATTTTCTTTTAGTTTAAAATAAATGTAAATTGGATCTGCATTTTCCCAGAAAATAAAGTAAGCCATGGAAATTGACCATCCTCACATCAAATATTTTATGTTTAATTTAATAACAGCTTTTAGTATTAATAGAAAACAAATGTTTAACACATTTTGCCGCCACCTTTAGCATTTTACCACATCCAGAAACTATTCTGAACCATTGCTTAAAACAACAACAAAAAAATCCCTCAAATGAGTGTGGATGTGTCTGCTCAAGTAAAATATATTAATTTGTTGATTGATGTTGGATATTTATCAGGTGATGGACTACACTTTTATATTTCTAACTCTTAATTCAGCTTGAATAGCTATAACTCTTCCAAAATAGACCATGATATTATAGGCACTAAAACTATCAGAATTTGATAGAAGGCAAATATGACTTGTGCTGTTGGTGTTGTAATGGCTCTACCATACACTTGGTAGTGTAGACACCCTTGCACTCTTTCTCTTAATAATGCACAAAATGAGTATGATAACAATGCACAAAATGAGCACATCCTTATAGAGCTAAGTGCAGGAGGTACCTAAAGAACAGATATTTATACAGCTTTGTTCTTCCCTGCAAAGGTGGAAGGCAGCTGATAATGAAATTTCACCTACATCTATCAGACAAAAGCTGGAGGTCAGCAACAGAGAACACAGTGGCATGGCAACTAGCAGAGCTAATAAATGTCTACATGAGATTCAGAAATATAATAGAGTAATCGTTCCCTCCCTGGACTCCATGGTTGAAAATGTTGAGTTCAGGTTATTAGTCTGTGATTTCAAAACTCACAAAGTAGAAACACCTAAGATTAAGGTCATTAGGTCACGGCGAGGTTTCCTTATTAAAATTGAATAAATATGTTATCATCTTAATGCAATTTTTAAAAGCTGCAAAATTTGTATTCTCAATAAGATACCAGATAGATAGATAGATAGATAGATAGATAGATTTTTTATTTCATCCATGTACACTTTGGTTGAATTATACTTACATTATTTTCTTTCCTGAAGTCACTAATGTAAAAAGTCTTACAAATTGGATATGTTGAGATAAATCATACATTTTTTTGCCTGAGTTTCTGAAGATATGTATGTCATTTACTATTATATTTCAGTGTATCAGGTGAAAGCTAAGGTACTTAGAGATGTTATTTCTTTTCACACACAGTTCATCCAGAATGACCAATATATTAAAAAGTCCATGAAAGTTAAATAGAAAGCTAATCAGAAAGAATAAGTCTTCAAAAACCATAATTTTTTTTCTTTAGAGTCTTCTACCATATATATTGTTGTTGTTATTGTTAGGTGCCTTCAAATCAGGTCTGATCCATAGTGAACATAGGTACAATAGAATTAAACATTCGGTGATTCTGTGACAGGTGGCAGGCACAATATCTTTTCTTATGTTTAAGCCTATTGTTGTAGACACTGTGTCAATCCATCTAGTTCAGGATCTTCCTTTTCATCATTGATCTGCTACCATCCAAAATATGATGTCCTAATCCAGGGATTGGTCCCTCCTGACAAGATGTCCAAAATACATAAGATGCAGAGTATACCTTTCCTAGTTTCCAAGGAGCACTCTGGTTACACTTCTTCTAGGACAGATCTGTTGATTCTTTTAGTAGTTCCTGGTATAGTCAATATTCACCTCCAGCACCATAATTCAAAAGCATCAGTTCTTTTCTTGTCTCCCTTATTCAATGGCCAGCTTTCATAAGCCTATGATGTGACTGAAAATATCATGACATGTGCCAGGTGCACCTTTGTCTTCAATGTGACATCTTTACTCTTCAACAGTTTAAAGAGGTCTTTTTCAACAGCTTTTCCCAGTGCAATGTATCTTTTGATTTCTTGACTGTTATTCCATGGATGTTGAGTGTAGAAACAAGTAAAGCAAAATCTTATACAACTTCAATCTATTCTCCATTTATCATAAAGCTACACACTGAATCAGTTCTGAGGATTTTTGTTTTGTTGATGTTGAGTCATAATCCACACTGAAGACTGTGTTCTTTGATCTTCATCAGTAAATGTTTCAAATCCTCTTTATTTTCAGCAAGCAGAATTGCGGCATCTGCATTATGTAGGTTGTTAATGAATCTTCCTCCAAATATGATGCTGCAATCTTCTTCATACATTCCAGCTTCTCAAATTATTTGCTCAGCATAGAGATTGAAGAGGTATGGTGAAAGGATACAGCTCTGATGCACACCTTTCTTAATTTTAAATTAGGCAGTGTTTCCTTCTTCTGTTCAATGGACTGCCTCCTGTTCCATATATGGATTCCTCATGAGTACAATTAAGTGCTCTGATATTCTCATTCTTCCCAATGTTATCCATAATTGGTTCTGATCCACACAGTCAAATGCCTTTGCACATTCAATAAAACATGGACAGAATCTTTCTGGGATTCTCTGCTTTCAAGTAATATCTCCCTAACATCAGCAATGATGTCACTGATTCCAAGCCTTCTCATTCTGGCTTTATTTTCTAGCAGCTCCCTATCTGTATACTGCTGCAGTCACTTTTGAATGATTGTTAGCAAAATTTTCCTTGTGTGATATATTAATGATATTCTTTCATAATTTCCACATTCAGTTGGATCCCCTTTCATGGGAATAGGCACAAGTATGGATCTTGTCCAGTCAGTTGTATAGGTAGCTGTTTTCCAAATCTCTGAGAGAAATCTTAGTACCACCAGTGCTGCATCTGTTTGTTGACACATCTCAATTGGTATTACATCAATTCCTGGAGTCATGTATTTCACCAATTCCTTTAAGGCAGTTTCCACTTCTTCCTTTAATACCTTTGATTAGTGGTCATATGTAACCTCCTGAAATAGTTGTTCATTTACGAATTATTTTTGGTGTAATGACTCTATGTATTCCTTCCATCTTCTTTTGATGTTCCCTGCATCATATAATATTTTCCCTGTTGAATCCTTCACTATTGCCATTCCAGGCTTGAATATTTTCTTCAATTCCTTAAGCTTGAAATAAAAAGTAGCGTGTTCTTCCCTTTTGGCTATCTGAAACTCATTGCACATGTGATTATAATATTTGATAATGTCTTTTCAAGCTTCCCTTTCAAATCTTCTGTTTATTTCCTTAAGTTCATCTCGCCTTCCTTTTGCTTTAGTTGCTCAACATTCAAGGGCAGGTTTCAGAGTCTCTTTTGACATGTAATTTGGGCTTTCCTTTTTTTCTGTCTTTTTAATAACCTTTCTCTTTCCTGATGAATGATGTCTTTCATGGCATGGCACAACTCCTCTGGTCCTTGATCCTCAATGTCTAATGCATCAAACCTCTTCTTGAGGTGGTCTCTGAACTCAGATGACATACACTTAAGGTCATACCTTGGCTTTCATACACTTGGTCTAATTTTCTTCAGTTTCAGTTTGAACTTGCATAAGCTTAGGTGCTATTATCACCATACAGTGAGGATGACAAACCATTTCTGCTTGCCTGGAACAAACAGGTTTGCCAGAATATTGACTTTCAGTGACAAACTGGGAAAAGCAAATCAGAATAAGCCAGTTACACTAGATGCAGCAGCTCTTGTCTCTTTTTCATTATCTAGGTTGGTTCTGTCCTCTTCCATAGGATTCTGTGACCCAGCTGTATCATTTCTTAAAGGATCTCTTATTATTCAAATTAGCAGGGGTCTACCTTTGGTTTCTACATTCCAAAACCCTGGCTGGTGTAGAAATTGGCACAGGAAGTTGGTGGCAAGCAAACCTTCAGGGAATCTGGTATCAGTTTTCCAGCTAAGTGAAAATTTATTTAATATTCATGGAAGGGATTTTAGATAGAATAGAAAACTAAACCTTCACTGGGGATAGTCTGAATTAAGTTTTCTTTTAGGATTGGTCTTGAGGAAATCTAATGGTTGCTGTTTAGAAAAGTAGGCAACCATGTTACTTTGAGAGGAGTGATTGTGGAGAAGTGCTGTGAATAGCAAACAAATAAACAAAATCACATCATAATACAGTACCTAAATATCTGATAAAATAATGATAACTAAAAGCTAGAAATCTTCTTGGTCCATGATAAAGAATCTATAAACTTTAACAGTAATGGAAAGAAAATATTATCTTTATACTCATCCTGTGGAGGTCTTATTTAAATTTTATACCCAATAATATTAGAAACTTATGATTTATCACCCACTTTCTATGTTCAAATTATTTCATTGACTTCAATCTAACTTAACAGAACAAATTCACTCAATTATTCTTATCTTCAATGATTTTTTGATTCTTTTTTTGATATTCTACCAACTAGCACTTGTCATCTAAAATGAAAAAGAATCTTAAAAAAAGAAGAGATGTGCTAACTTTAAGGAAGAAAACAGAGGACCATCTGAAAATGGTGAACATTTTATCCACCTGCTACTAAAATAACTTTTAGAAGCATTTGCACTTCTGCCTCAATGTGTTTCAAGAGGATTTGGTATAAAAGATATCTTCAGGGTCCTTTGGTGGCCATAGTTAGTGACTGTGTGAATAACTGAGAAACAATTTTTTAAATTATAATATTATCCCATAGTTGTGCGATTTGTCACTTAATTTCTGTTTTTAAATTCTTTCATGAACCTATAAAATCTTGAATAAAGGATAGAATAATTGAGTG
>VMDO01028178.1:0-24282 GCA_007922755.1 Pedetes capensis
AAAGAAATCAAAGTGTCTTCAAAGAGGGACTCATTTGTAGATAATGAAAATGTTATTAGTACTGTTATTACTACTACTGGACACAAGGCTGTTTTTAACTAAATAAAAAGAAAAATTCTCAATTACAGAGGAATTCACAACTAGAAACTTGATTTTGTAACATTTTATTTGAAGAAAAATAGGCAGAGATTATATTTGGGTGTGAAATTTGTCTGTTCCGATGTACACAGGATTACTTTAAAGTAAGGAAGTCCCCAGGCTTCCCTATGACACAATATAAAGGAAATCATAGAAAGGAAAAGAATGAAAAGGGAATGTGTAGAAGTTTCCTAGCATTACTGTAACAAAATAGCACAAAAAGAACAGTTTCAAACAGCAGGTTTATTTCTCACAACTCTGACATCCAGACATCTGAAATCAAGGTGCCTGCTCTGAGGGCTCCCGTGGTTCCTGGTTTTCATTGGCTTGTGACAACATCGCGCCAAGTTCTCGGGTTCCCATGGCCTTCTTTGGGAAGTTTCTATGTCTTTTCTCTTCCTACAAGGAAACCATTCAATTGACTTAGGACCTACCCTAAATCCAAGATGATTTTGTCATGACTGTTGACTTATTAACTCTTAACTCTGCAAAGACCCTATTTCCAAAAAGGTCACATTCTGACATCAGTTTTTGGAGGACACCATTCAATCCATTCAAGAAAGGGAAGGAAAACAAGAAAAAGTCATAATGAAAAAAGTGGCTATTTGTGATGTAAGTGTATTATGTTTGAGATTTTGCATGATACCTTTTACACAATTTTATTTATACTGTTACAGAATAATTTTAAATAGGTAAGACCTCCAGTCTTCTGCAAAGGCAAAATAATTACAGGTTAAATATTTTATTCCATTCATCCTTGAAGGAATAATAATATATAAAAACTTGCTCAAATATGTCTCTAAACTATAGGACAGTACCACTACCTTAGGTATGGCTGAGGCAGGAAGAGAAAAGCAGCCACCAATGTGAACACCAAAGTGATTTAAAGATGTAAAGACTTAAAGTCACAGGACCCAGAGCCAGCCTATGCCTTTCTTCTGAAGAGACTCAGTTCCGAGCTTTTGAACCTAGAAGCAAGCCTAACTACCCTAACTGCCAGCTAATAAGGGCATAATCATGGGTAGAGGAGAGCTGAATATTTTTAGAAAGTTACTAAATATATTGTGCTACAATGGAATTCTATGCAGCAAGGGTTAGCAAACAGACTATGGGCCAAGGGAGGTTGTTACCTACCTTGAAAAATAAAATTTTACTATAACACAAACACACAAACACACACACACTTTCTCTCTGTCTCTCTCTCTCTCTCTCTCTGCCTCTCTCTCTCTCTCTCTCTCTCTCTCTCTCTCTCTCTCTCTCTCTCTCTCTGTCTCTCCCTCACACAGGTATGTGGATACATTTACAAAACCAGTTCAAAGAGCATTTGTGAAAGTCAATATTAATAGGTAATATTAGCATAAAATTATCAAGATATAGATTAGATAAATTTCAAAAGATCATAAACTATAATCTTTGGCATTTTTTATTCTCCTAGAGAGAAATGATTTCTTCTCCCTAGGATAAAAATTGTGGAGTTAACATGCAACTTCACTGAGTCTCACGCTTTTGACCAATAGTAAACAGTAAATTGAACTAAATGCATTCCTCTCACATCTGTACGTTACTGAAAGAGTTCCATTTGAAAAGGAATACACTTTTTAAATGTATTGTGTACCAAAAATTTCAAAAGTTCATTGCAATTGTAGGAAAAATATAGATCATATAATAGTGAAAAGTAGATAGAATTAAAATACTAATCGTTTTAAGTGTAACTAACGGTTCCATGTTATTTCAATAACAAGTATATAAGTGATTTTTATATCATGCTGAAACTCTTGAGATTATTTTAAAAAATAAAAATGCATTATGAATCATTACTCTATTCACTAGGAATAAATTCAAGTTCAATTACAAAACATTTTAAAGAGCTCAATTATAACTAAAATTAAAATGTCATCTACATAATTTCTAAAGCAATTAACTGTATAAAAATACAACCATATTCCACCATTAACAATATTCAACCATATTCAACCATTAACAATATTCCTTTATTATTGTTTTATGTTGTTAGGTACTATTGTGTTGTGTCAGACTCATAGTGACCCTCAGAGGCATTTTCACTGGCTGATTGTTTCTGGATTATTCTGGGAGTGTACTGCCACTTCCTTCTCCCATTTTTGTGGTGCTAGGAAATTGAATCCAGCCTCTCGTGCATGCCTTGCAGGCATTCTGTCACTGAGGTGCGTCCTCAGCTCATTTTTCACTTTTTATTTTGAGATAGGCTCTCACCAAGTTATGCAGGCTGTCTCTGGCCTCAAACTTTCAATCCGCTTGCCTTTGCCTCCCAAGTCACTGGAAGTATAGGTATGCACCACAGTACCCAGAAAGTATAGGTATGTACTACACAGTACCCATGTGTAGATTTTAAAACTATACCCAGGAAGTATAGGTATGTACTACACAGTACCCATGCGTAGCTTTTAAAACTATAGGCTTTTAAAGGGTAGGACAGAGCCAGGTGTGGTGGTGCCATTTATAATCTCAGCACTTGGGAGGTTGAGGTAAGAGAATGGTGAGTTCAAGGCCATTCTGAGCTATAGAGTGAATTTCAGGTCAGCTTGGGATAAAAAATGGGACCCTCACAAACAAACACACAAACAAGATAGAACAGATTTTTTCAGCTGATAAAATATTTTCTATATTCAATAACTCCAAGTAGAAAGTAGGGTTTGTTTGTTTGTTTGTTTGTTTGTTTTTCAGGTACTGAGGGTTGAACCCATGCCCTTATGCTTGCATGCTTTGCAAGAGCTGAACCACTGAGCTGTATCCTGAGCCCTTTTTTTTTTTTTTTTTTTTTTTACTCTTTTGAGATAGGGTCTTGCTAAATTAAGCAGACTGCCTCTGGTCTCCAACTTGCAATCCTCCTGCATCCGCCTCCCAAGTTGCTGGGATTACAGGTGTCTGCCACCCTGCCAGGCTACAAAGTAGATTGTTTAACCACCTGAAATAATCATGGAAATATTACAAAATAATCTTAAATATTTATATACACTTTACTAAATGTATAAGAACATGCCCAGATAAAAAAATGTTGGAATCTTTGCTCCCTGAAGAGTATCTAGATTTCTTTTTATAAATACACTTCTCTGTATCTATTATAATTATGTCCACACACATCAATTTTATATAACCAGAACAAGGTGACACATAATCAGTTGTCTTTTAAGCACTCAAACATCAAGTATGATTTACAAGTAGATATCCAGAAAGAAGTCAAAATTATATTTCAAATAAACTTACTTGAATATATGTCAAAAACATTCTAAAACTTCTAAATATTAACTACTTTATGTAAATAAGACCACATGATACTTGAGTGCCTTCCCCCAACCTGGTAGTTCAGTACTAGTGTAGGAGAAATGAAAATCATGCTCACTTTTGGACCTTCTGGGTTTCTCTACTGGAAAATTCCCTTAGCCTGAAGTAGCTGCTAAATGCAACTTCTTCCTTGTATACTAACTGGAAATTTGTATTTGTTTCTTTATTGACTTATGATCTCAGAGCCCTACTGAGAGGTCTAGAGCATCATCAAGGTTGACATCAAAAAGCAAGGACACAGCACATTCATCCATTTAACAAATAATGACAGAGTCCCTATGAAGTACCATAGTCTTTGTTAGGCAATTGAGGCCAATCCCACTAGGTCCTGCACTTCAATATGCTGCTATGGACTCTATCCCTCTAGATTTCCATTGGATTTGGCCTCCTTTTCAATGGAAAAACTCAGAGAGTGAAAGGGGAGACACATTGGAGAAACTTTTCCTCTACAACAATGTACCCATTGAGCTGAGATTTGACCAATCCCATATTCTTCTGCCAGAGGCTCAGACAACCTCAGGAATGAAGGGAGATATGTCAGAGATACCTCCTATTGTCATTACTCATGCCAGGATTCAGTAGTCACTCTCTGGTCTCACTCCTTCTGGCCTTAGATTATCCCAGACATACCTTCTCATCCTTGTTGGTTCCTTAATCACTTCCCCATCTTATTATGCACCATCTGTCCCCTGCGTATGACAGCAAGTAAATGGAGGAGTTATGAAGCAATTGCAGCAGTTCAGAAGAGAGATGGCTTGGATTACCATGGTGTCAGCAGAGACTAGTAAACATGAGACATGTTTTAGATGTATTTTAGAATTAGAGGACTTTGCTACTACAGTCACTAGAAGATAAGAACAAGAAGTAAATAAAAATAATAACTCCTATGTTTACGTGCTTGAGCTTCTGGCCAAATAATGGAGTTATGTAAAGTGATGGAGAAAACAACATAGGTGGAGAACACTAGAAAGGAGAAAAATAACAAGACAAGTTGAGTTGAAGTTGCTTCTTTGGCATAGAACATAATTAGGAAATGGGATGCCAGGGATACTGTAAGGCTGGATAAAGGCATGGAAGTCATGTGACTAGAGATGGTGTTTAATATCTCAAATTTGATGAGGAAGTAATGTAGAAAGAAAGTATGGATTTAAAAGAACTTGTAGTTTTCCAACTTTTGAGGGAGGGAAGCTGAACATTTGGAAGTTGGATAGAGAAATAGCAATCAGCAAAGGTGACTGAGAAATGTGGAAGGCAGTACATGTACATGTAGGAAGGAGAGAGTCAGAGTGCTTTGTTCCAAAGGCAGGAAGGTGTGAGTGTGATCATGTTGGGAGCAATTTTAGGTTAAGCCTGGAGTGGGAGTAGAAAAGCAAAGAGACTTTCATTAGAATCCAGTCTAGTGCATTAGAAATCTACTCAGGGGACAAAGGATAAAATATCAGCTGGTAATAAAATGTACCTTTGTCTTTATTTATGTATTTTTGACAGCTGAGGACATGTTTTTTTTTTTTCTTGCCACCAGTTTAATAGTCTTTGCTAGGCACTAGCAGGATACAGGTGATGAGAGATTTGTCCCAGGCACTATATGTTTATTTGTAATTATCTATTCCTACATCAAGTTAGCTGAATTATACAGCAAAGTGTGCCTTGAAAAGAGAATAATAACAGTAACAACTATAAAGCAGATTGTATGTTCAAGACAGAGTAATAATGCACTGTCATGCAAAATCCTATCTACAAAGTTTTCAGTATATCCACAGATATGTAAATTTTTTCACTGATTCAGTTTAAAAGAGACTTTTAAATCTTAATTTGTTAAATTAAACTATACTATGTTGTTGTTAGGTGCCATCGAGTTGTTCCCAATTCATAGCGACCCTCATGGTGTTTTCAATGGCTGGTTGCTTCCAGATTGCTTCAGGAGTGGACTGCCACATCCTTCTCCCATTTTTTGTGGTGCTGGGGATCAAACCTGGGTCCTCAGAGAATGCAGTGTGCACTCTACCAACTGAGCTAAACCTCAGCCCGCATACTAACTATATAGTTTCTTTTATGGATAGAGGCCATGAAATATTTTGATTAAAAAAGGAAATCTGGGGCTGGGATGCAGCTCAGTGATACAGTGTTT
This sequence comes from Pedetes capensis, assembly GCA_007922755.1. Taxonomy (NCBI): domain Eukaryota; kingdom Metazoa; phylum Chordata; class Mammalia; order Rodentia; family Pedetidae; genus Pedetes; species Pedetes capensis. The sequence goes on from VMDO01028178.1 coordinate 5,588, forward strand.
GCCTATCATACAGAAAGCCCTGGATTTGAAAAAAGGAGACAGAGAGGAAGAAAAGAAAAAGAATTCTACTGCTATAAAGTAAATATATAGATCATTTTGGGAGGAAATGGCATATTTAATCTCTAAGAACATTTTTCTTATTGAATTTGCATTAAATCTTTGCAAGTAATATTTCAAGTATTAATATTTTCCTTGTTTTTTCTTTTGCAAGTACAATATGCACTAATAAATAACAGTATTCTATTCCATCATAAAGATAGAATTTAGCCACATTGCCAAGAAAAGCCTGATAAAAAATTTAGAAAAGATTTAGGCTGCAGAGTGCATTTTAACTTTTAAGCTAGACTTTAACATAAATATAATATAAAGTTTCCTTGCTAGTTGGGCTCTTTTCAGATGAATTTTGAAAAATGACATTTCATAAATAATGTAAATAAGAATACAGATGTGTGAAATCCTTAATAAGCTACCCTCTAGTTTTTCTACTCCATATTAATGTGCCAATTGCTTCAGCCTTTAAAAAAATCTAGCAAAATTAGAATGCAAACTAACTGATTAAGATTTTTTAATCTAATATGACAATGAATGCTTCAAGCCAAGATATGGACAGATGGGTAATGTAGTAATTAATTGAAACATGGTTATTTGTTTCACATTTAGATAAAGTCTCCCCCCCAAAACAATCCTCCATTTTTACTTAAGGATACCTGCTTCTCTTGAACTTCCTTTCTAGATTCAAAATTATTTTTCCAATAAACCAGAATAAACAGATCAAAAGTGGATATTTCCTACTGTGATATAGATTGTTTTATTCAAAATATCACATTGAAATGGAACAAAACCAACTCTCAGAACAAGAACAAAGGAACAGAGATGTGATTTAACACCATGCTTTCCCCTTCACTCTTCGGAAAGTCGATTTTTCTTATGTGAGTTTCTTTCTGAAAAAAAATGAAGAGGAAACTGCTTGTTTCTGTTCTAGAGAGAGAGTATGTTTGAGAAAAGAGGGGCTCCTTTGGAAGGAGTGCAAACCTCCTACAGAAATGAGTACAAGTACACCTTAAAGTAAGATAAGTGATCACATAGATTTGAATGAATCCTTCTTAAACGATCTCCTCTTGATGAAAGAATACATGTCTTAATTTGAACAAGATGTCAAGTTTCCACAGGATCTACTTAATTTTTCTTCTGGAAAAAAGTAATGAATTGATATTGCCTGATATAAATTACTGTGTAGATTATTATAGTAGCAACTATTATTTTGAACAATCACAACTGTGATTGTACACAGTTTAGGAGAAGTTTGCAATCTGATAACACTCTAGTGACAGATCTTGGAAATGGCATGTATCTATATTTTATTCTATTTTTTGTTACCTGAACTCTACTTTTGTCTTACACTGTCTATTTAAATTTTATCCAATGGAGAAAGATTTCTCTTGTACAGGATAAAACTCTGGCAAGGATCTATGCCTTGCTGGTGTCTTGGAGTTTATAGAAAACTGTACAGTCACTTTGAGTTCCAAACAATCTTGACTCAGAAGTTATATTGTCAAGACTAATAATTACATGATATTTCAGTCTGTGTTCACAGAATGAACTTTTGCTGACCTCCCACCTGCAGGCTAGTAGAAGAGGACTATGGAGAAGGCCGCTCTTGCTCTCCTTTTCTCTATTAACTTTTTTCTGACATATACCAGATTTTCTCTTTTTTCCCACCTTTATTGGTAAATGTTGGTGGTGTACAGAGTAATGCAGCATTGGCTTTTTCCGTTATGCAATTATCACATCACTTTTGGCTACACTTTTATCAACTTATGAGGTTTATGGAAATTTTTGACTAATATGTAGTCATATTTTGGTTATGTTATGCATATTTTGGTTATGTTCCCCTATTTTTTCCATGTACTCATGAAGTTGCATTGTTTAAATTGAGATTATCCTCTCCCCCTTTATCCCTCTACATTGATTCTCCTCCCTATCCCACCTTCCACAATCTTCACTTCCCTTTGCCAGTTTCCCTCCCTCTTTTCTACTCTTGATACTATCCCTTCTTCCCAAAGTTTAGCTGTGTATTTTTTTTGTGTGTGTGGTACTTGGGGTTGAACACAGGATCTCACACTGTGTGCTTTGCAAGTGCTGTACAACTGAGCTGCACCCCCAGCCCATCTTTTTACTTTTTGAGACAGGGTCTCACTGAATTACACAGACTGCCTCTGCCCTTGAACTTGTGATCCTCCTGGCTCTGCCTCTTGAGTTGTTGAGATTACAGGAATGTGCCACCACGCTAACTGTACAAGCTAACTGTTCATTTTTATATATCACCTTATGTATAGGATTTTGTTTCCTATAGTAAGATTCAGCTCCCACATATGAATGAGAACATATGGCATTTCTCTTTTTGAGCTTGTGTTCATTCACTTAAGATCATGTTCTCCTGTTCCATCCTTTTTACTGAAAATGACATTATTTCATTTTTTTATTGCTGAGTAGTATTCCATGGTGTATATGTACCATAATTTTTTTATCCATTCTTCTGTTGATGAGCACTTTGGTTGGTTCCATATCCTTGCTATTGTGAAGAGTGCTGCATTAAATATGGAGATGTAGGTATATCTGTGTATACCAAGTTTTCAAAAGGATTGCCAGGATAATACAGAGGTTTCCTATATGCCCTTCATTCAGGTTTCACGAATGTTAAAATAAGTATTTTACCATATCTACTTCATTCTCTCTCTCACTAAATATACAATTCCTTCCTCAACTATTTGAAAGTAACTTATACTCGTGACACCTCTTTATTCTTAAAGTCCCAGTGTATTTTTCCTAAAAGCAAGATTGTCCTCTTGTGTAGCTACAGAATTATTTTCAAAGTAAAGAAAATATTACTAATATAATACTATTATCTAATCTGCAGAACTTATCCAGGTTTTTTTTTTTTGTAATCATCTCAGTAACATTCTTTACAGCAAAAGAAAATACCAAGTCACATATTATATTCACTTCTCATATTTCTTTAATCTTCTGAATTAATCTTCAGTAGTGCTGCTTGCCATTCAGAGTGCTTCAAGATACGGACTAGTAATTTTATAGAATGTACTTCAATTTCAATTTGTCTGATGTTTCCTCATGAATAGAATCAGGCTTTTGGCAGATGTCCCACAATAGTGACTTTATGTTCTCCTATCAAGAGGGACATCATGCTGACATGTCACAATTACTGGTGGTTTAAATTTGATCACATGGTTTAAATGTTATTTTCTGGTATTCTCCACTACAGTGGTATTACTTTTCTTTTTGCAACTAAAGATCTGGGAGGCATATATTTTGAGATTATGTAAATACCAGTGACTTCTCAAACTTTCTTTTTCTTTAAATTTTATTTATAAATGTTGGTGGGGCACAGAGTAATAATCCATTTGCTATTCCACTATGCAAGTATTAAATCACTTTTGCTTACACATTCATCATCTTGCATATTTTATTTCTCCAACTTTCAACCTAACTTTACCTTAAGAGATTATCAATATGATGTTTTCAATGGTGATTCTTAACTCCGTAATTTCTTCTATTTTTTGAATTCTGTGGGTTGTACATCTTTAGTATCATTATTTGTTTTGATATTCAAATCATCCCAGATTTAACAAGGAATCCCCTGGAATTTGCTCATAAATCCTTTTGACATCTCTTCATAATTTTTTAAATATTTTGTTACATTTTGGCAAATTAAAATTTTCCAAGATAGTCATGAACTTCCTATTATCTGGCACTGCTATTACCTTTCTCCCAAAGAATTCTGGTTCTCTTTAAGGGAAAATTCTATTGGTAAATCTAGATTTGAAGGAGTTTAAGATCAGCCTGGGCAGCATACTGAGACCATGTCCCAAAAAAGAGACAGAGAGGAGAAAAAGAGAGTGAGAGTGAAAGAGAGACTGTGAGAGAGAGAGAAAGAGAGAGAGAGAGAGAGAGAGCAACTGAGGTGTGAGATCTAAAATCTTAGTTAAAGGGTGATTATGCTGCTGGATCATTACTGTCTCTAGACTCTCTCCTCGGATCATCTAGGAGACATACACATATAAACATAACATATATGTTTCTATATTTATGTGTCTATTAAAAACTATGAGTGGATTTTAATATCTCCAGTTTCCATCTGTGACTATTAGGTTCATTTGGTCTCTCTCTTTCCATATTTTCTGTCTGTTTATTTACAGTGAGAACATGGTTTCCTACAATCCACAAGATACCCAATTAGGATATGTAAATACTTTGTTTAAATTTCCCTAAAGGTAATTTACTTTTCCCCATCAGGGTGATTGCTTGCTCTTTATTTGTTAATAAAACCCAGGCATTTCTGTTTATATTTTATTTTGTATTTCCTTCTACTCTTGTTTGTTTTATTTAGTTTCATTTAATGGCTATATGAAGCATTAATATGACTCCAAATGTCAGAACTAAAAAGAGGTGACTTCATGAGACATGTCTTTCTTTCTCCTATTCCTTTTGGAATTTTGTTTTTGTTTTTTTCTTTTTTTCTATTCTCTCTCACCTCCTGCAGATAACTGGTCTCATTACTCTCTGGTTTATTCTTCTTGTGTTTTATTTTGAACAAATTAATTGATAGATGAAAAATATTTAATTGTTTTATGTTTTCATAGAGAAAATTATTTTAAGTGAACGAACACAAGTTCAGAAAGAGAAACAACACATGTTCTCACTCATATGAGAGAGCTGACTCAAAATTACAAGAAGGAAAAATCCTACTCAAAGGTCAGACCACATTAAAAGGGGGGAGGGAAGATAAGAATGAGGTCAATATAAATAGACTAGAAATCGCATGTAATTGTTCTAACAAGATAGAAACAAAGACCACTACAGGAAAAGTTCCTATCTTAAACAGAAATGGAACCCAAGGACATATAGAAAAATACTATATAGTAAAAGATAGAGAAGACTTGGATGGAAAACTTAGATGGGAAGGGGGGGAACATAGAGGAGGGTAAGGGGTAACCTATATGAATAATGCTTATCAAATTGCATATATGAAAATTGTCACAATGAAAAGCATGTCAAAATGAATCGCATTATGATGTACATTAAAAATTTCTAATAAAAAAAGAAGTTGGAATAAAAAAAAAGAAAAACATTAGTTTTAATTTGTTATTCTAATTTTTTTTTTCTGATCCCCTACCTCATTGAGGGCTAGGATTTGGCTCAGTTGGTAGAGCACTTTGCTGCAATCTCTGAGGTCCAGAGTTCAATTCCCAGCACTGCAAAAATGGGAGAAGAGCCTGGCAATCCACTCCCAAGACAATCCTGAAACAGCCACTGAAAACCCTATGAAGGTCACTATGAGTCAGATACCAACTTGAGGGCACCTAACAACAACAACAACAACCTCATTGATTGATTGATTGATTGATATGGCTCAAGGGCCAAATCTGACCCAATACTCCCTTTTGAAAGTAAAATTTTGCTGAAACACAGCCATTCTCATTTATTTATGTTGTATTTATTTAATGCTACTTTCATGACATAGTTGCATATTTCTAACAGAGTTTTTATGGCCCACAAAGGCCAAAATATTTACTATCAGGTCATTTACAAAACAAAAGAAAAACAAAACTAAAACAAACAGACAAATCCCAAACTATTTAGTCCTTTAGAAAACACCTCTATCTGATTATTGTTTTGCACATTTAGGTGATGGATTTCTACATATTAATTTCATATCCTAATTTACTGGATTTCTTTACACTCTAAGTTAGCTTTGTCATGAATTGCCCAGTTCCCTAGGTACAGAATCATATCACTGGAAAAGGAATATAGTTATATTTGGATCTTTCCAGCTATTCTACCTCTGACTTACCTTCTTTAATTGCATTAACTATTAATATCATCAGGAAAATAATGAATACTAGTGGAGATAATCCTTGTCATTTTCTTAATAGTTGAAGTGGCTATTTTTTTCTCTATTAAGTAAGATGCTGACTGTAAGATAGGATAATATTTTTATTTAGGACTAGTACTTTTTACTATGTTAAGAAAATGATGAATATCAAGAATATTATGTTAAGTGAAGTAAGCCAGACACAGAAAGAAAAGTACCACATATTCTGTCATATGTAGAAGCTAAAAAAATGTCAACGTGAATGTAGAATAGTGATTTCTGATGTTGGGAAAAGTATGGAGGGATGAGATGGATAAAAGGAAGCTGGAGTAGATGAGTGCATGCTGAATAGGTGTGGACCTTGTTACTATATATTGTTATTGTTAGGTGCTGTTGTTAGGTGCTGTTGGGTCTGAATTGGGGTTTAGCTCAGTTGTTAGAGCACTGCTCTGCACTATCTGAGGCCCTGGGTTTGATTCCCCAGTGGTGCAAAATGGGAGAAGGACGTGGCAATCAATCCACTCCCAAAGTTATCTCAAAACAATAAGCCATTGAGAACCCTATAAAGATCACTATGAGTTCTACCTTACAGCACCTAATGACAACATGAGTCTTGGTCCTTTTGGTCTGCAGCCATAGCACTGTGGTGTCAATTCTATTAGATCTCTGAAGCTAAGCAGGGTCGGACCTGGTTAGTACTTGGATGGGAGACCACCTGGGAATATCAGGAGCTGTAGGCTTGGGAGAAGGACCTGGAGCCCACTCCCAAAAAGCAATCGCTGTTGAAAACTCTATGAATAGCAGAGAAGCACTGACATAGTGTTTTCATCTGTTGTACATAGAATTGCTATGAGTCGGACAATGACTCGAAGCACCTAACAACAACAAGAACCTGGGGCTGACTCATAGTGACCCCTGTGTACAAAAGAATAAAATACTACTGCACACTGTCTGACAATGCTTCTCTGCTGTTCATAGGGCTTTTGATGGCTGACTATATTGGTAGTGGGCTGCCAGGTCCTTTACCCAAGCCTATAGCATCGGGTATTCCCAGGTGGTCTCCCATCCAAGTACTAACCAGGCCTGACCCTGCTTAGCTTCAGAGAACAGGCAAGATTGGACCCCAGGGTGGTATGGTTGTAGACTGTTAGTATATATAATTAAAATAAAATATTTAAAACCTAAATTCTTTGATTTGCAGAAAAAAAGCCAACATTAGTAAATGAGGAAAAAAAGAAAGAAATATGTGTGTAGACCAATGAAAGAGAATAGAGAGTTCTCATACAGAACCCTATATGACAAACTGATATTCAACAAATGTGCCTAGGATAATTTGCTGGAGAAAAGTTAGCCTCTTAACAAATAGGTATAGGAAAACTGAATATTCATGTGGAGAACATGAAATTTACTCATAATTTCACATTACATACATCATTTAACTTAAAAAGTATCAGAATTCAAAAACTATATGTATAAGGAAAAAACTATACATCTTAAAGACACATGGGCAAAATCCTCTCTGGCCTTAAACTATGCAAAGATCTCTTAGACAAGACACAAAAGCATAGCCAGGTGCACTGATTCAGGCCTGTAATCTCAGCTACTTGAGAGGCAGAGGCAGGAGGATCACAAGTTTGAGACCAGAGGCAATCTGCATAATTCAGTGAGACCCTGTCTCAAAAAGTAAGAAAATGGGCTAGGGGTGCAGCTCAGTGGTACAGTACTTACAAAGCATGCAAGCTAGAGGCCCTGGGTTCAACCCTCAGTACTGCAAAAAAAAGACACAAAAGAATGAATGATGAAAGAAAAAAAAGATAAATTTGGCTTCACAAAATTTTAAAACTATTACTTTTCACAAGGCATTGTTGCAAAGTTAAACCTTAAATAGAAAAAATTTGCAAATTGTAAATCTGATAAAAAGCTTATGTCCAGAATATGTAAATAATTCTTATGACTCAATATTAAAATTATCAAAGAAAATGAGGCATGGAATTTTAGTAAACACTTTACATGTACACACACATCTAAGTATTGCTTGCAAACATACATGCGTACATGCATACCCTCCAGTAGCTATTATGCTCATATAATGAATGCGAGTAGGGAAGTTCAAATTAAAACCACAATGGACCCACCAGATTAGCAGTAAGAATGACTAGTAACATCAAATTTTGGCAAGAATATGGAGCAGAAAAGCACAGACTAATGAACTTTTTGTAAATGACATGTAGTAAATGTCTTAGGTATTACAAACAACTATTGTAAGAACTCAGATCTGTTGTTGTAGTTCAAAAGCAGTCCTAGACAGCAAGTAAACAAATATGTATGGCTTTGCCCCAACAAATATAATTACAGATATTGATGTCTGAATTTCATCAAATGTTCATACATCACAAAATATCATTCTTCTTTGGATTTTTCTAACTCTTGGAAATATTCTTAGACTGTAGGCCAAACATAACTAGGTGGCAGGAAATATTTTGCCAGTGACCTATAGTTTTCTGACCCTTGACATAGAATAACCAGAATTTTGATATATTATTTATGGGAATGAAACTGAAACAGGTACTTTGGAATTTCTTAAAAGTTAAACACACACTAACCATGAAACCTAGCAATGCCACTCCGGAGTATCTAACCAAGAGAAAGAAAGCACACCACCCTGTGGTGAGTTACACACGGACGCTCATGGTAATACTATTTACAATGGATAAAAACTGCAAAAAATCACCCACATTGAGTATCTACTTGTTGTTGTTGTTATTTAGGTGTCTTTGAGTTGTGTCCAACTCCTAGCAACCCTCATAGGGTTTTCAATGGCTGATTGGGGATTGCCTTCTCCCATTTTTGCAGTGCTGGGAATCTAACCCAGGACTGAGAGACTGCAGAGCAGCATCCTACCAACTGAACTAAATCTCAGCCCCATATATCTACTTAGCGAATAGATAAACAAAACAAGGGATATCCATATAGTAGAATAATACTCAATAATAAAGAGGAATGAACTACATGCATATGAAACAATATGGATAAAATTCTGTACTATGATCCTCAAATGGAGGAACCCAGGAACAGTTCTATATATTGTGTGATTCCATTTATATGAAGGGCCTTTAAAAAAGACAAAAAGAGAAAACGAGAAGGCAGAACAATTGCCTGTGGCCAGGGGTTTTACTGTTAGGCACCATTGAGTCAGGTCTGATCAACAGATGGTTGATTGTTTCAGGAGTGGGCTGTCAAATCTTCTCCCATTTTTGAGGTGTGAGCAAGCACTCTACCAATTGAGCTAAACTGCATCCCAGGGAAAGGGGCTATTAGCTGTTGTTAGGTACTATCCAGTTGGATCCAACTCATAGCAAGCCTCATGGGTTTTTTAATGGCTGATCATGTCGGGATTGCTACAGGAATAGATTGCCACATCCTTCTGCTGTGGGGCAAGAGGTGGGAACAGTAATTAACAGCAAATTGACAGAAGGGAATAGTTTGCTTAAATGTCATTTTTTTGTTTTATTTGTGTGTGTGTGTGTGTATGCGTGTGTGTGTTACTGGGTGGTTGAATCCAGCGCCTCACCCATACTATTTGCAAGTGCTCTACAACTGATCCTCACCTCAAGCCCATTTTTTAAAACTTTTATTTCATCTTAGGGCCTCATTAAGTTACATAGGCTGCCTTTGGCCTCAAATTCCCAATCCTTTGGTCTCTGCCTCTTTAGTCCCTGGGATTACAGGCATGTGCTGCTGTGCCTGACAATGTTAGTGTTCTTAAACTGTATTGCCATGATGATTGAGAAATATGAGGATTTGCAAAACTTATCAAACTATGCATTCACAATGGGTGAATGCCATATTATATAAGGCCCACCTCAAAATAATTAAAAGAGAAAACTTACTATAGAAAATAAAGAGTCAAACAAAAAGTCAGAAGAAAATATTTGCAAAGCATTTCTCTGACAAACAACATACCCAGAATATATACAGAAGACTTAAAACTCAGTAAGACAAATAATGAAAATGGGAAAAATACACTGCATCAAAGAAAATGTACAAATGACTAATAAGATGATTCTCACACCATTAGTACTTATGGAAGGACAAATTAAAACCATAATGAGATACTATTACATACTCTCTAAAATGGCTAAAATTAATCAGTACACAATGCCAAGTGTTGAAGAGGATTGGAGAAAAAGAAACATTGATTCATTATTGATTGGATGGCAAAATGCTAGTTACTTTGTAAAACAATTTGGCGATTTTTATAGTTAAGAATATACTTACCATGGGACCCAGAAAATAACTCCTATCTATTTACCCAGGAGAAGGACCTGGCAGCCCGCTCTGGAAATAATCAGCCATTGAGAACCCTATGAATAGCAGAGAAGCACTGACATAGTGCAGGGCATGGCACAGTGTTGGGGGGTGTTTTCATTCTGTTGTACATAGGGTTGCTGTGAGTTGGACCTGACTCTATGGCATCTAATAACAACAACATGTATTCACCCAAGAGAAAGAAAAATGTATATTCTTATACAAGAAAGTACTTGTACAAGCAGCTTTATTCAGAATAACCCAAAACTGAAAATAACGCAAATGCCCATAACTTGTAGTTATAAACAAATGGTGGTAATCCAAATGATAGAATACTATTCAGTAATAAATTGGGGGCTACTCACACCATATCAAAACCATACAACATCCCATTTTAGTTGCATACACATTTTTATCCATTCAGCAGTTGGTTGGCATTTGGGTTTTTCTCATTTGGAACTACTGTGAATAATCCTACTAAGAACATTCATGTACAAATTTTTATGTGGACATATGCTTCCATTTACTTTGGGCTTATACCTAGAAGTGGAATTTCTGGATTACATGGTAACTCTATATTTAATCATCTTAAAGAATTGTACTACTGTTTTCTAAAATGGTTGCATCATTTTGCACTCCCACCTATTGTTTATGAGATTTTCAGTTTATCCACATCTTTGCCAACTGTTATCATTTGAAGATGAACTGACCCCTAAAAGGCTCATGTATTCAAAGCTTGCTTCCCAATGCAGCGATATTCAGGGATGGGCTTTGGGAAGTGATTGGCTCCTGACAGCTCTGACCTAACCTACCTGGAGTCATAATATGATGGTATTGTTGGGAGCTTGTGGAGACCTAGGAGGTGGGGCCTAACTCGATACTTGAAGGATGTAGTTCAATGAGGCACATCCTAGAGAGGTACACCTTGTTCCCAACCCCTCATTGTCTGCTTCCAGGCCACCTTACATAAGTTAAGCAGCATTTTCTGTCACGTGTTCCCCCTGCCATGGTGTTCTGCCTCACAATAGGCCCATTGTGAGACAGCCAACCATGGACTGAAACCTCCAACACTGTGAGCCAAAAATAAGTCTTTCCTCCTTTAAACTGTTTCTCTCAGAAGTTTGGCACCATGATGAAGAGTTTGACTACCATACCAATGTCCACTGTTATCTGTATATTTTTTTCTTGTAACCCTCTTGTGTATATGAAGTAGAATCTCACTGTCATTTTGATTTTCGTAATGACTAGCAATGCTGAGTGTATTCTCTTGTGCTTCTTGGCCATGTCTGTATCTTCTTAAGAGAAATATATATTCAAGTACTTTGCTCCTTTGTGGGTTGTTTGTGTATTTGGTTTGCTTATTTTTTGGTTATAGATTATAGGAGAACCTAATGTATTCTGAATGTTAAATGCCTATCAGTTATATGACTTGAAAATACATTCTTCCACTTTGTGGGTTGTCTTTTCGCTCTCTTGATAGTGTCCTTTAGTGAGCAGATATTCTCAATTTTCATGATGTTCAGTATAATTTTTCCTGTATTGCCTGTGCCATGAGTGTCACATCTAGGAATTCATTTTCTAACCTAATATCACAAAGATTTAGATCCCTGTTTTCTTCCAATATTTTTGTAATTTAGCCCTTACATTTGGGTCTTTGATCTATTTTGAGTTAATTTTTATAAATGGAGCACATTAGGGGGAATATAGTCATTCAACTTCATGTTTTAACATGTGTATATCCAAGTCCCAGAACTATTTTTCAAAAAAACTATTCATTCTCATATTTAATTGTCTTAACTTTGAATAACTTTCTAAGTTTATATTTGAATCTATTCTCCCTTTGCACCTAGTATTTTAGTCTTTATTATGGTTATCTCACCAATTTTATCCCTTAAATCTGAGTAATTCTCATTTTGCTCTTTCCTGGCTCTGTCCATTTCTCTGCTTAATTTTTAATTTTTGATACAAAATATATTTTTACGTATACATTTCCAAGTGATGCTTCATGTTATTTGTCAGAAATGTTATGTTACAATTTTCTTCTGGTATGTCATTCTTTTTAGAAGTCTCATCAGTTGAGCTGAGTTCTCACTTTTTGCTTTCTCATTAGAGTAGTTATATAGGTTGTGTATGTATACATGAAAGCTATGCGTAAGATTAAATATTTGTGAGATTATTTGTTCAAAAGTACCTCTTTTGTCTGTGTGTCTTAGTGTTTCTTTACTGGATGACCTTATTATGGAGGAACATATGAGGGCAAATGTTTTATGCACTTCAATTAAAAAATTTCTTTGGTAGAATCCTAAATTCCCTTTTCTTGCTTATTTTTACTTTCACTATACAGTCTCTGTCTACAGTCATCTCACCCTGGCTCCTGATCTCATCAGATCTTAGAAGCTAAGCAGGTTCAGACCTGGTTAGTACTTGGATGGGAGACCATCTGGGAATACCAGTGGGTGTAGGCTTAGGAGAAGGGCCTAAAAGCCCAATCCTGAAACAGCCAGCAATTAAAAACCCTATGAATAGCAGAGAAGCATTGACATAGTACCAGGTATGGCACAGTGTTGGGTAGTTTTTCATCTGTTGTACGTAGGGTCACAATTAGTTGGACCTGACCCAACAGCACCTAACAACAACATCCAGTTCCATAAGGCATATCTCCCTTAGTTTTCATTTCTGCTTTCCCCTATTCTTTTGCCTTTCCAAGATTGCCTCCTACATCCTATGCACACTTTTAAATCCTTTCCCATAATTAGTGTTCTGCTCCATAGGACATGTTTCCAGAATTTGAACACTTAAGGCAGAATTTGTCTTTTGGCTATGAAATTACAGCCATCCCAAGACCAAGAATGGCTCTCCATTTATCCTTCCAATGCAGCTTTTGTGGTTTCTTCTCTTTTCTTTTCTCTTTTGTTCTTATTGTTTTGTTTTGCTTTTGTTTTTCCTAGACTGCTCTTCTCCATGAAGATTTACCAAGGAAGCATGAGAAATACCTATCTAAGGTTTTCATTTTTCTACAATAGGCAATTTGAAGTTTGTCCTGTGTCTCCTGGGTTTGATGAACATGTGAGTTTTGGGAAGTTTTATTAGTTCTTTCACTTTTCTATATTTTTAGAAGACTTTGTGATTTTCAGATTTATTCCCGTAGTACTTGCATACTTGTACTCACCTGCAAAGTAAGACATCAAAGGCCCTGGCAAATATATTTGCTGGGAAACTATGAGGTGAATAGAGATTTCAGTCATACAATACTGAGAGACAGGATTCTGACTAGCTATGGTAGATATGCCTCCCAAAGGACCCTGTGTGTTTGGTTGATCACCCTCAACACCGATGAAACCCCATACTTTAGGACTAGCCCTATAGTAATGTCCACTTTAAATCCATTCTGACAAAAGTTTAAACAGCTGTTGAAAAGATCAGTTATGTTCGTCAATAAAATAATGACTATCCATCTGGATATAAAATGGGCATTTGGCTCTTCAAACTTATAGAATCTTCTTCCCAGGAAGAAAAGTTATTGTCTCATATAGTCCCTGAGCCTATAAATCCTGGTTCCCTGGGTGATATGAAGTCCCATCCCTTAGGTCCACATCCATTGATCTGTGAATTAAAACAAAGTTATCAAGCTATTTCTGCTTTATGTGAGAGAACAAACTTCCATATATCATGCAATGACAGGGACAATATCTTTTCCATGAAAATTTGCACTAGAGTAAAAGAAACAATCATTATTCAACTGCAAATAGCTTTAGTGTAGTCCTATCAGAAGACTATTCTCTTTTCTCCTTGTGTCTCTTAGCTTCATCTTTTGGAATGATCTTTCTTATCCATTTTCCAAATTATGATTATGGGAAAAGGACATGGCAGCCCACTCCCAAATCAATCTCACAACAATCAGCCATTGAAAACCCTATGAATAGTAGAGAGGCACTGACATAGTGCTGGGCATGGCACAGTGTCTGAGAGTGTTTCTTTCTGTTGTACATAGGGCAATAATGTGTTGGACCTGACTTGACAGCACCTAACAACAACAATTGTGGTGATTTGGGGGTACATAATATTTTGAGGTTTCTGAAACTTTTGCAGTATAATACCTAAGTCTCAGGCTATTTTAATGCTAAACAGTTAAAGGATTTTTCTTTTATTTTAGCTTAAGATTGTGATTTCTTTAGTAAGCCAATTCTCTAAAAAAAATTTAGGCTTTTACTCTGCTTCCAGTCAGTGCTGGTGCAATAAATACACTAAAAATATTCTCTTAGACTAGATTTGCACATCTGGTTTATTTCCTTGACTCTTTGCCCCATATCTAGTACTTTTCCTCAACTTAATTATGGTTACCTTGGGACTGCCTTTACAAAACATGTAACTATTCTGTCAGTAATCATACTGACTCCATGTTTTCTTTTTGCATGTCCACTGACAAATTTTCCTTCCCTGTGTACAGGGATTTTATCAAACATATTTCTATCTTTTTTCTGTTTTATTAATGAAGTGCTTGAAGTATTGTCATCTCATAAAAGCATTTTTTCCCAACAAACTTCCAAAATTAGGATCTTACTCAATTTGCTGCCTCACCCACTTTGGATTTTTTGCTTATTCATTTTTAAATTTACAGGTTTTCTGCCTCCACTATAGAATGTAACCAGCATGAGGGAAGTGCTGAGCAGTGTCCTGCCATAAGACACATCAGATAATTATGTGGTGAATTGATTGACAAATAAGTGAGCACATATGTGCTTTACTTAATGCATGGTATTACATCTCAGAATTATAGTTTTGAATGTCTCTTGAGATACTACTTTTTAATGTTTTGCAAGCATAGTAAGTACAAAGAACAGGCAGAAAATTTTAGCCACAGTTAACATTTTACATTTACTTTCTGAATCATGTTGGCACACTTAACGTGGAACAAAATGCAAATTTCTGTAAAGGTTAGACATTAAGTTGAGAAATGCCTTGCACCACCATCTGCTTGGTAAACTAGTTTCAAATGGACTTCAAGAGTCCCTTAACTTCCTCATTCTAGTTACTTCCCTTCCCTGATATATGAGAAGAGTATTAAATAATAGTGTATATTGTTCAATGTCAACAATTTAATGAAGCCAAGAGTGGTCTTTGACATATAGAAAGTTGGCAAAAATATTAGACTCCTTATATATTGTCTAACAGTTTGTCTAAAGAAGACATCAGACTTAGAAATCACAGTAATTTTATGAGGATGTAAATCGGTATTTAAAAAGGCCAGGTGCAATGGTGCACACCCACAATCCCAGTGGTTCAAGAGGCTCAGGCAGGAGGATGGCAAGATTGAGTCTAGAGGCAGCCTGCTTAACTTAGTGAGACCCCGTTTCAGATAAAAAATAAGAAAAGGGGCTGGGAGCTGGGCACAGTGGCACATGCCTGTAATCCCAGGAACTTGGAAGGCAGAGGCAAAGAGGATCACAAGTTCAAGACCAGAGGCAGTCTGCATAATATAGTGAGACCCTGCCTCAAAAAGTTAAAAAATGGGCTGAGGGTGCAGCGCAGTGATACCGAACTTGCAAGTTATGCACAAAGCCCCAGGTCCACCCTCACCCAAGTACTGCAAAAAAAGAAAAAAAATCAAATCAAATGTTATGCTTTCAGCACATTAAGTAGAATAGAAAGGTTGATAGAACATTATCAAAATGTGAAGTATCAAGAACATTGATTATCTGATACATTGGTCTGTCATTTCTGCCAGACCATAAAACTCAAATTTTAAATTCAAATTATTTCAAAATCAATATAAATGAAAGATCCTCCAGGTTGTCTACTTGTGGTTCTGAGAACATGCTAGCACAATTACCCTACAGGTATGATTCTTAAATTTTATTGACCTGTGGAATATGAAGGTAATTCAAGTTTAAGGATGGCTGCTTTCTTCAAAAGAATGCCAGTCCTGGGCACACAATCAATTTCTAGGTGTGAAATTGTCACAGGTTGCCTCTTGGAGTGAAGAATGGAAATCTAAAAGCCTCAAGTTTGTATATATCTTTACCATTAGCCTAGTGAAGTAGTTATAAAATGTTATATATAATCAAACATAATTTTTATACATGCATATACATTTATGAATCTATAAAATACTATGTATATTAATTTTTCAAATACTCCCATAATTATATGTGTTGTTGTTGTTGTTAGGTGCCGTCCAGTCGATATCCGACTCATAGCGACCTTCATAGGGTTTTCAATGGCTGTTTCAGGATTGCCTTGGGAGTGGATTGCCAGGTCCTTCTCCCATTTTTGCAGTGCTGGGAATTGAACTCTGGACCTCAGAGACTGCAGCGCAGTGCTGTACCAACTGAGCTAACTCCCAGCCCCAATTATATGTGGATAGTAATATATCCATATGTTTTTAGAAATTCAAATATATTCTTAAGTGATAAAGTTTATTAATCATTTGATCCTGTTAATTGTAATATCATCACTAAAATTTTCATAAGAAGTAGTCTAGAAAAAAATAGAAGGATGCATTTGTGTCTGTGTTTGTTAGGGTCTGTAGATATGTGCTCATGTGTGCATTTTTAACAGTAGAGGCACTCTTCTCTGTGACAGTTGAAGGTATTCCTCAATTTTATTTACAACTATAACCTCCATCTCTCATTAATTGGAAGGTTTGTCCATACTTTCCAAATATCCAGTTTAATACCCCTATCCTATGAAATTTCCAAGAGAACTACTAGCATTCAGTGAAATACATGTTTGTTTGTTTGTTTTTTCCTACAACAAAGCCAGAATTTTTGCCAGCCTGGATTCAGACAATAGATGAAGTCAGGGAGGAAACCAACTCTTAACTGTTGAAACTTCATAAGCCTAATCTATCCATATCAGAAAATGCTTACTCTGAGAAGGAATTAGTGGTAAATTCAAGATTCTAAAATCTATAGGCAAAAATGGTAGAAATTGAAATGAGTGAGTTCTACCAATATACTCAAGTTACTTCTGCACACAAAAAGGTTTGGCTTGTTATATGATTTGTATTTTAAACATCTCTTTCCTTCCATTCTGCTGCATATATACAGCCGAAGCTTCCCCTGGAGCCGTGAAGTTGAAAGAGCTCACCTCCTGGTTCAGAGAACTTTGTGGATCAGAGCTAAAATTCTTGCATTGGATTGGGTACCTACAGACTTAATCATGAGAGAAAAATGAACTTCTGTTTGTCTGAGCCTCAGACACGTTGGGTTGCATCACATACAGTACAACCTAAATCCAACTGAATCTTCATCCTATTCCAATAAAATCCAAAATCTCACATGACCCCAGCAATCTGGTCTCTAGCTGCATGGACCTATGTGCCTCCCTCTCTGCCTGCTCGGAAGCTGACTAACATGACCTGCTGACTCAGGCTCTTCAACATTTTCTTTGCCTACATCACCCCCACTCCAAGAGTTGCATGATTCTTTCACTCCCTTTATTGAGACTTCTGTTCAAACATAATTTTATTAAAGTGGCCTTTCCTGATACAAGACAGTAATCATTATGCTGCCCACTCCCTTTCTACTTCCTGCTTTTTCTGTCTTATTGTCTTAATCCTTGTCATAATCTAAAATTTTGTCCCTTTGCATACTTCCCTCTTACCTGTACCCCTTCACTAGGGTACACTCCATGAGTTTGGGGGTCTTTTGAACCACTGCTATATCTCCACTGCCCTGAATACTGCCTGGCTTACTAGAGTTGAGTGAATGCAAACATAAATATGGGTGAATATTGAATATGAATATGAAGCATGAGAGTATAACAGTTATTTGGCATTTCCCCATGACTGGGAGCCCAAATGTTTTGTAGGACTTACAAATTTCAACAATTAGAAAGCCTTAGGTGTGGGGGTTGGTTAAAACTACTTCTTTCTGCCAAACAGCCAAGGATGTTGAATCATTTCCTTCTAAACAATGCAGCCAACATGGGTAAAAACTGATGAATATCAGAAATCCCACAGAGTGAAAATGTCATTGCTAAGAAGTAATAGTTTTGTTGGCAGTAGTAAAAAAAAAAAAATTTCTTGGAAAAAAAAACTATTTAGAAATTCAGTATATATTTAGAAAACAAACAGTTTAAAATTTGTTATAAATTTATGATTTAACAGTGTGGAATTGTCACAGACATTTCTCTGAGAATCAGGGTCAAAGTATATTATCATCATGTTTGATGGCTATGCAATAAGCCTTGAAGACAAATGATATAAACTATCAGAGGCAAAGAAAACTGAATTATCATATGTAGCACATGTCATCTTATATCTACAAAATCTAGGAAATAAATATTCAATCATTGATTGGCATTTCTAAGTGGTAAAGTAACTGGAAGCCAAATAAATATTTAAAAATCAGGAGGGCAGTAGAATGTGGTGATATGATGCACCTACAATTCCCAGTACTATGGACACTGAGACAAGAGCATAGAAGAAGAAGAAGAAGGAGAAGAAGAAGAAAAGGAAGAAGAAGAGGAAGAGAGAGGGAGGGAGGGAGGGAGG
>VMDO01028179.1:0-24263 GCA_007922755.1 Pedetes capensis
TCCTTTGTCCCCTTCCCAGGGGCTGGTACACACTTATGGTCACATGATTGGAGCAGTCACTTTGGACACTGAGATGGAAGCCTTGTATTGAGGAAGGCAGAGTTGCCTAAACAGCCTTGCCCATCTAGGTCTGAGACATTTTGTGTGAAGAAAGAAACTTTGACCTTGCTTACGCTATCCTATTTTTGTTGTTGTTCTTTTGCTATTGCAGCCTAGGTTATAATTAATAGGGTGTGTTGCAATCTCTATTTTACAAGAGAGAAATGGCAGCTTAGAAAGATTAAGTGACTTATCTGAAGTCACACAGTTCATAAGTGGCCATGGTGGGATTCAAGCCCTAGTTCTCTGATACTTTTAACTATGTATCTTGCTATTTTGCCTCTTGAAGCCCCCGGGTCTACGATGTGGGTTTATGGGAAAAAAAGGAGAGATACCTGTCCCACTCCTCCTAAGGTGATCACCTCATTTGTGACCTGGTTCCCTAAGCCAGGCATATAATCCCAGGTGTAAAACATGATTAATTCACACCAGCATCCCAGGATCCCAGGTGAGAGGGAGAAAGTGAATGAACAGCAGGAGACAAAGCCAAAGTCAAATACAGAGGCCTGTGTACCTGGGCAAACTTGAAAAAGGCTTAACCCCCTTTGTAAATGTTTGCTTGCCCTCCCTTCTACTTAAAGCACCTTCATTAATGAAGTCAGACTATCAAGGAAAAATGGAAGAAATCTCTTCAGATCTCTGGGGTAACTGGGTGGATCATAATCCTTATTCTGGGCACTGTACTTAGCACCTATTTATTCTTCAAGATTCACTTATCTGTTCCATCCTTGAGGAAGCCTTCCATGGCCTTTCACATTCAGGTTAGGAGACCTTATTAGGTATTCCTACAGCAGCTGTACTCCCCTCTCTTAGCACCCTTCACACTATCATCACCTCCCTATTTGCCTGTCTCTGTCTCCTTCACTGCTGTGCTCCAAGCAGGTAGAGGCCCAAGACACATTTACCCTCTCATGACCCTCCTCCCTCATTCCTAGGTTTCAAATATTTTTAAACTAGGGCTGATTTTTAGAGGTGTTTTTACATCGTGAAAGTGAGGCCTGACTCACATTGTGACCCTATGTACAACAGAACAAAATATTCCTTAACACTGTGCTCTGCCTGGCATTATGTTAGTACTTCTCTGCTATTCATAGGTTTTCAATGGCTGATTATTTCTGGAATGGGCAGCCATGTCTTTCTCCCATTTACCTATATAGCCAGTATAACTTCATTGTCATTACTTGTAAGCTCACACCTATTTTAAAATACAAGACAGGACAAGATCAAAAACCAATTTCGTTCCTCCACTTCTTCCTCTGGAAATACTGTAATTCCTTAAGAATGCAGGGCAACAGTCATAGCAACAGAGAGAAAAACCAGACCAAAACAGGACAATGTTCATACAAGGAACAAAGGTTAACATGTGACTCGAGGTCTCTTTTTCTTTACTTTGTTGATACTTGTCCTGGCTAAGGAAGAAAATAACTTGTTTGATTCTTTCAACATTCACTTATTCAATAAACCATGGACTCTGGAGATGAATGGATGGGGCTAGAATCTTGATTCTGTCCCCCAATAATTGTGTAACTTTGGGCAAGTCATTTATTTAGCCTCCCTATGCCTCAGTTTTCTAATCTGTAAAAGGAGGATAGTATTAATATCTAACTTTTAGTATTTTGGGGAGGGTTAACCAAACAAATACACACAAAAGCTTTGAACAGTGCCTGACAAATGGTAAATGCTCAATAAATTCTAGATGTGGCCGTAACTGTCCTCGTGGACTTATAGTCTAGTAGCACTATGGATCCCCCATGTGTCTGTAGCTTGTGGTGCTGTTGGGGTTTGTGGGTTGCTGTGATGCTGAAAGCTATGTCACTCGTATTTCAGGTACTAGCAGGGCCACTGATAGTAGATAGGTTTCCGCTGAGCTTCCAGACTAAGACAGACTAGGGAGAAGGACCTGGCAGCCCCTTCCCCAAACAATTAGCCATTGAAAACCCTATGAAGAACAGACAAGCACTGTCAGATATAGTGCTTCTATATGAGTGCCCCATCCCCCCAAGGCTGGAAGGCATTCAAGAAATGACTGGGGAAGTGTTGCCTCCTCAAAGTAGGATCAACCTTAATGAGAGGAATGGAGTAAAGCCCCTGGGACCCCTTTTTGCTGATGTGGAACGATTCAAAATGAGAAGAAACAGTAGCTGCAATAATGGGTTCAAATATAAAAGGATTGTGTGCATGGCACAGCATATGGTAGTGTTTCGTCCGTAGGGTTGCTATGAGTCAGATCTGACTGGACAGCACCCAACAACAACAACAACAACAACAACAACAACAAGCACTATGGATAGAGTGGGGAGCAAAAGATATCAAACAAATCACACAGCTAACAGCATCTTTACAATTGTGTTAAATGTAACATGGGGAAAACATAGGATGATAAATTCAATTTGTGGGCTGTTGTTCCTGTGAACTGCAGAAGTTAAAACTTTCACTACTAAGACTTTTCAATCACATTTTCACAAACTCAAGAAAACATCTCAAATTTCCATGATCATATATGCACCCATTATATGTATCTAGTGAAAAAAAAAAGTGAAAGCTGAGAACTTAAAATTTGAAGATGATGTTATATTTATATCCCGGTATTTAATGATAAATCCTAGCAACTGAGGAAAAAACATAGAATCTGATTAAAGAGACAAACTAGTCAGTAACTTACTAAATACTGCTGCATATCTTACTTTTCAACATAAAATTTTAAAGACACAAACCTTTCACATCCTGCAGTTTATAAAGAAGCCAGTTTGGCCCAGTGAACCAGAGTTGTCTAAAATTTTCCAATCACATGTTTATCCATCTAAGTTGTTTCCCTCTGATAATAGAGGAAATCTACATCTATCTGTAATAAGATAAAGTTTCAGAACGTTTTTATACTAGATAATTAGTATATTCAGCCTGCAGCCATAGCCCTGTGGCATCCGATCCCATCAGATCTGGGAAGCTAAGCAGGGTAGGGCCTGGTTAGTACTTGGATGGGACGCTGCCTGGGAACACCAGGTGCTGTAGGCTTGGGAGATGGACCCGGCGGCAACCCACTCCCAAAAATCAATCCGCCGTTGAAAACCCTATGAATAGCAGAGAAGTACTGACAATAGTGTTTCGCCTGTTGTACATAGGGTCGCTGAGTCGGATACCGACTCCATGGCACCTAACAACAATAATTAGTATATTCACCTGTTGAATGAACACATGAATAAGAAACAGTGAAGAGAAAAAGTGTCAATGCATCCCTCAGTAGCAAACAACACTGATATTGGGGTATGACACAAATTTTCAGAGAAGAACTCAACCCAGGACTTCTGACTCTAAAAGACCTAATAGCTCTTCACTTGTAGGGCTACCCTGCTCCCCTCCTTCTCACACTCCTCCCCATTCTCTCCTCTTCCCCCGGGCCAGCCTCCCCTCAGGAGCGCTCCTTGCCCTACCCTGCTTCCACTCCCATCCCTCCAAGCGCTGAAACGGCCAATCAGGAGGCGAGCTTCCGGATGGGCGGGTATAGGGCGGTGCTGATTGGCGGAGCCTGAGGTCTCGTACTTGAGCCGTAGCCGCGATTGTCTGCTCAGGGTGGAGACGCGCAAGAACTCAGGCAGCCTGCCACGCTTTGCTACCGGAGTCCGACAGCATGGGGGACAGCCGGGATTCCGCCAGCGACCAGATGAAGCTGTGGAAGGAGCAGCGGGGCGCGCAGGTACCCCCTGTGCTCCCCGGTCTGCCCCGAGTCCGCGCAGCACGCCTGGCTGGCGGCGAGTAACGGAGTTGGTTCCCCGCCGAGGCGTTCCGCGGGGTCGCGCCACTGATCGCCGGAGCGAGGGCGGGGTGGGGCGAGGTGGGCCTTTCGGGGGCCTTTCGGTCCCCCCCGACTGCTCCACTGGGGAGAAGAGGGGAGCGCTTTCTGGGGTGTAAGGCAGCGGGCCTGCAGGATTGGTCGTTGGCGACTTGGCGCGGGTGGTTGGCTCCGAATTTTGCACTTGTGCCAGCTGGGACAAATGTCACACCATGAGGGCCGAAGGAAGCCGCCCGGGGAAAAGGCCGAGAGCTGCAGTTGCAAGAAAGGAAGTGAGGGGGGAGAGGGAGCGGACTGTAGCTTTAACCTTCATGAAATAGAATCTACACGCTTTTGTGTTTGTGGGGTGCCAGAGGCCGTGTTTTAGTATCTTGATGTCCCCTGCAGCGTTCACAGTGACGTATGTAGTATGCGCGGGATTAAACGACTAAACAGGAGCACTTTTACTTCCATTATTTCGTTTGCATTTATAAACAGACCTGTCATTATAGAGCTGGCAGTGACATTAGGGATTAATTATCCAGTCGATTCACAGTATTGTTTTAAGGTGCTAGGTAGGCATGCGCTGGGCCAACGTGTGCAAATTCCAATGAGACAAGAACCACACCCTTGAGAAGTTGAGTGGAGCTTGGGAGACAAGATACATAAATAGATGATTACCATCCACCACTATTACTGTGGTTTTCTGTGTATAGGGAGTGACCAAGTTGACTGCAAGGCTTCCCAAAGCAGGTGACATCTGAACAGAATCTGTAAAAGTGAGGAGGATTTCAACCTGGTGTTTTGGGGGAGGCACTCGAGACCTGTGTCCAGAGGAACAGAGTTTAAAAGGGCATCTTTGAGGAGGTTGGGTTTGATGAGACTGTGTCTTATCAAAGTTAACTTTTGGCAGAATGTCATACCCAGGTCCCATGACTGCTAGTTAACATGGCAGAGAAGATGAGAGCTGCACTTTCCCCCATCCCACCTAGTGCTCTTTCTTAAAATCATGCTACTGTTCATGAACTTGGGGATTGATGCCAAGTACTCATGGATTGTGTTAATGCTTCTCTGCATGTGAGAAGGCTGTCATTCTCTAAGCTCTCAGTTATATCTTTGGTTGTATAACCAGGAGTATAGTTCAATTTCTCGTGAATTCTAAAGCAAACCAGAGAGGCTTAGAGTCTTAAGCACATGGAGCTAGTTGGTGGCAGAGTCAAGATTAGAATTGAACTTCTTGAGGCCAGGGCCTGTTGCATCCCCAGTGATTGTTAAGCCCTAGTTCACACTGAAGCTTTCATATAAACTTGGTGAATTGAGAAAAATATGGACAAAGTGAGTTTTTTTTTTTTTAACAAAATGAACTATATTTATTTCTAAAGTACTTCCCTTTATCCTGAGACTAGCTTGCTTGTTCCTTGTTTGGGAGAATGATAAACTGTGGTTGAATCATTAAGTTCCTGCTGTCAATTTCCTTCACATAGTTGCCCATGCAAGAAACAACTGGATCACAAGCACATCTGTAACTGGAGGACTCAGTTAAAATACTGCTATCTCCTTTGCCCATAGTATCTTGGTGCATTATGCACTTAATCCTCATTGGCAGTTACAACGATGTCTTGTTGCTCAATTTGTGCTGCTCTGAGTGAAAGCTACTTATTTCTTGGAGGTAGCCCCTCTACCTTCCAGAAGGAATTTGGTATATGCCACATAGCTTATAGTAGTTACAGATACTTTATTATGAAAAATGTCAAGCATTCAGAAAAGTTGAAAGAATCATGCAGTGTGTCCTCTATATCTACCATGTAGATCCTGCAATTAGTATTTTGCTATATATCTTTTATAACAGGTTATTACATATGTCCATTCCTTCATACATCCAGTAATCTATTAATTTTTTAGTGCATGTCAGAATAAGTTGGAGACATTAGTTTACGCCAAACATTGCAAGCATGAAAATTAAGAGTCTAATGTGAATGTATGCTTTTAAGGTGATATTTACATACAGTGAAACATACAAATATTAAGTGTAGTATTCCATGAGGCTTAATATGTACAGCAGTGAATCTTAAACCCTTATCAATATCCCTGGGACGCTCCCTCATGTTGTTTCCTAGTCAGTCCATACAAACAAAATATTGCCCCAGGAAACCATTGTTCTGATTTTTTTAAACTACTGAGTTATGTCCCTCTTTTGCATAAGACCTCTTTCACTCAGCAAAAATGTTTTAAGATTCATTCATGTTGTGGCATATATCAGTAGTTTGTTCTTTTTATGCTGAATAGTATTCTATGAGTATACCACTATTTGTTTATGTTGTTGGACATCTGAGCTATTTTTAGTTTTGGGCTATAATGAATAAATTTTTCTATGAAGATTCTTATATCCATCTTTTTGTGTACTCAGATGCCCAGGAGTGGATTTACTGGGTCATAGGGTGAGAGAATGTTTTAGGAGACACTGCCCTTCCCTTTTCCAAAGTGGTTGTCCTAGTGTACACTGAGAACAACAGTGTATGGGATTTTCATTTGCTTGACATCCTATGACTTTAGGTGTTGGCAGTCTTTTTACATTTACTTTTTGAATAGTATAGAGTATTGCTGATGTTGTTGTTAGGAGCCATGAAGTAGGGTCCCATTCATAGTGACCCTCATAGGGTTTTTTAGGCTGATTGTTTTGGGATTGCTTTGGGAGTAGATTGCCATGGCTTTCTCCCATAGTATAGAGTATAAAGCAAGTTTATTAAAGATGGAGAATATAGACATAGATTATAAAGAGAGTACACCTTTGAGATGTGAAGGTTGGCAGTAGTGAAGGGCTGCAGCTGCCAGCAGTCTTTTAACTTTAGTTATTCCAGTGATTAGCAATGAGGTTGCATAAGACTTCTTTCGTTCCGCAATAATGTTTTAAGATTCATTCATGTTGTGGCATATATCAGTAGTTTGTTCTTTTTATGTTGAATAGTATTCTATGAGTAGTGAGGGGCTACTGCTGCCAGCAGTCTTTTAATTTTATTTATTCCAGTGATTAGCTTTGAGGTTGCATAAGACTTCTTTCATTCAGCAATAATGTTTTAAGATGCATTCATGTTGTGGCATATATCAGTAGTTTGTTCTTTTTATGCTGAATAGTATTCTATGAGTAGTGAGGGGCTACTGCTGCCAGCAGTCTTTTAATATTAGTTATTCTTGTGATTAGCAATGAAGTTACCTCTCCCTGTGGTTTTAACTTGCATTGCTCTGAGGATTAGTGAAGCTAAGCATATTTTCACATGCTTGTTGACCATTGGTATATATATATATGTTCCTTTAAGATATACAAGCTGTATATTAGCAAATTATTATTTTTTTTCCAGGATTTTGGTATGTAGCTCAGGCTGACCTTGAGCTTGTGATCCTCCAGCTTCAGCCTCCTGAGTACTGGGATTATAGGAGTGTGCCAGCAAGTGTGGTTCCATTAGTCTTTTTATTGTTGATTCACTGTTCCTATTTTAAGTTAAATCATGTGTGGGCTAAGTACTGTAAAAATAGTTCCCAACATGTATAATGGTGCAAACATTTTAGAACCTTATTTATTTCTCTCTTATATCATGGCCCAAAGTAGTGTGGAGTTAAAGAGGGTGAGGGGAGTGCTCCGAAGCTGCAGGGGCTGCTGCTTGGTTAACACATAGCTTTTAAGGTCCTTGAGGCATCACCATTGAGCCATAGAAGGGTTAAGTGCATGGAGGAGGGTGTTTGGGAGGTTTAGCAACTTCTGCTGACAGCTGACATTCCTTTGGCTAGGACTGTTTCAGGCCAACTGTAAAGGAGGCTGAGAAGTATAGTCTGCTTGTGCACCTAGGAAGCCAACTCTCCTGTAGTGTCTAAAACACAACAGTCCGTATTTAGTGGAAATCTGTCTGGCTGTTTTCTTGTGATGTGACAAGAGGTTAATAGACTTGATCTTTTTAAAAAGAATATGGCCTTTTTACTTTCTGCCATTAAAATATCCTTTTGGTCTCTTACTGGATTGTGAGAGCTCTAAATTTTGGGAATGTAGGTGGGCACTTTTATGCTGTTTCCTTATTACCTGAGAGAGACTGGTTCTTGGCCTATCCATCTTGGCAGTGAGTTGTCTGGATGAAGGTCTCTATTTTTTTAGGGTAACTGATAACAAGTGTAATGTTACACTGCCAACATTCAGGATGGAGAAGGATAGAGAGGGAGTGACCCAGTCACTTAACTCTTTGTATGCACATGCTTTCATTTCCCATGGGACATACCCAGGAGTGGAATTGCTGAGTCCATAGGTGTCAGCAGGACAAACATGAGAGAGATGGATACTTTCTAAGCTTTCATAGTTACTTCTTAGCCAATATCTATATTGTTGTATAGTTTTTCTCCAACTAAGAAAGGAGAGACTGATTGCAAAATGTAAAATAAGTAAATATTAATTCATGTTTATTTTGTCCTTTTTGTTTTTATTTATCTTTCTAAGGCCTGTGCTACTGCAGTTTCTAAGATAAAGAATAAAGGACTGCTTTTCATTCTTGGGTCAATGATCTTTCATTTTTTGAGCCTGTCTTCCCAAATTTTTCCTCTGTTCCTTTCCTTATTTTGAAAGATTGAAGGACTAGGCCAGGTCTTAGGGCTTTCAGACTTAAGACGGTTTCAAGGCAGAGAAAAATCTCTTTTGAAATAGCTATTATTTTGAGTATTTAAAGTTTTCATTTTCTATAGGTTTGTTCTGAATGTGTCTAATTATTGAAAACCAGTGGCAATGTTTTGGCCATTTCTGGCTGGAAACATTGAAGTAACATGAGTGACTTGGCAATTCACCGAGAAAGGAGGGAAAAAAAGTACTAGCAAAGATTTATAACTGTTTACTCTTGCACAAATAATACCACTGGGTCTTGCTTGAAAAAGAAACAGTTTTCATGTGGATGAGGGAGTAGCAGCGTTCAGTCTGTCTGTGCTTAAAGGTCTAGCATAGCAGTGGGTATTCAGTCTGTCTGTGCTTAAAGGTCCAGCTCTTTGAGCGTGGAGTCTGACATTTATCATTTTCCTTGTAAAAACAACTTTTATTTTTCTGGAGTTAAAATGATCCTTTGGTTCTCTTCCCTGGGTTTCTTGGAATTAATTTGTATTTTCTTCTGACTTTTGCTTTACCTGTCTCCAGGCAGCCAAACACCCACAACAGGCAATTCTTTGCTTGCCTGTTAGATACTTTATTGTTCTGCTTTACTTTATGTGTTGAATTAGCTTGAGGCCTGTGGAAATTGTCATAATCAAAATGGGGTTGTCTGTGTCAGACCTTAATGACAACGGCAATAATAATAAAGCTGTGAAGCTATGAAGGAGGAGATCTTATGTATGAATGCCTGATAATAAGAACTATTTACAGAGTCTGCTAGAACTGAACCGCAACTTTTCACAAAGGCCACTGCAGTCTTATAAACAAACAAACAAACAAACAAACAAAAACTTCTGCAAGGACATCTGTCTAGCAACTGTCCAATCTTGAACTGGCACCGCCCTTGTTATTGATCCTCAAATACCCTTGTTATTAATCCTTGTGGCCAAGAATTATTGTTTCAAAATAATTTATATAATCCTCCTCATTTTGCCTTTAGACGTTTCCCTTTCCCTTGTCCCCTTTGAAAGCACCTATGATTTTTTCCATGATATGTATTCCTGTGTGCAATGCTCCTGGCTTATTCCCAAATACATGTGAATATTCTTGAGAGAGTTTCTCTGTATTTAGTGAGATTGGCCATAAAGGCTGCAGGTCCAGTTGCAGTTCACACGTTGTGGAGATGGGGAGATGGCTTCCAGTATACTTGTTTAGTTCCAACAGTTACCATTTACGTTTTTCATCAAGAAAATTATTTGTTTGTCAATTATTTAATATTTTACTGAATCCTTGGTTTATTGAATATTTAAATATTTTATTTATTGGGTACCTTACTTATTGAGCACCTTGGGTGGACTGTACAGGCAATGGACAAAGTAGAAAGAAAGCTCGTTTTTGCCTTTTGAGTTTAGAGTATCTAGTTCATACTAGTTCATCTAGTTCATCTAGTTCAAGGCCCCTGTTGGCTTAACCAGGATGAAGTCAGTTTACAAGATACTTAAGTACATACCAAAGAAGTTTTATCTTATGGCCCAGAAAGAACAGTTTTCTCTCTCAAAGGCAATCAGGACAATTTCTCAGAGTTGCAAATTTATGATATTTATTTATTTTGTGCTTAGCATCCCCTCTCATGTGTTGTAAGGGCCCCTCTGATGCTTAGGATGCTTTAAGATTAAAAACAGGGGTACATTAGACTGAATCCAGAATTTAGGATTGAATGGTCTCTGTGGAACTTAGAGTTTGCCGTGTTTTCTAGTCATGATAAGCCCTCTGTGCAGGAGCCAGTGCTAACCACCAGGTCCATTATCTAATGTGTATTGTGTACAGTGCTGAACTTCCCGCTCCTGTCTCCATGAAACCTGTTAATACAAGAAAAGTAGGACAGAGTCTGGTCAGAGTCCACATCCATGTATTAGCATTACTGAAGCAGCCATCTGTTCTTTCTTTCCTTTGCTTTAACCTTTCCTATATTTCTTTTATGAGACATACCTGTTTGACTCTTTATTAAAACAAAACAAAACAACTCTATATTATGGAATATTTCAAGCCAGTACCGAAGGAGAGAGGCTAGTGGAAGAACCTCTAAGTACGCGTCCCTCAGCTTCAGCAATGATCTTGTTTCCTTACTATCCCACTTACTCCCCCTCCATAAATGGGATCATTTCATCTGCAAATTATTCAGTGTGCACCTCCAAGAGATAAGGACCTCCTAGTAATACCATTGCCATACCTAAAAAATGAACAAATATCCAGTCAGTGTGTTGAGTTTCCCTGAACAAAAGTGTTCCTGAACAAAAGTGACCATAGTGGGTTTGAGATTTCTGTACCCAGAAAGACTTGCTTGCAAAGGCTGGCCCTTGCCTGGTGTCTGGAAGTTGATTTTGTGAGAGTTCCCACCACCCTGACAGCTGTGTCTAAACTGGGCAAATGATATGGTTTATGCTGCATGTCTACATTTCTTATGGGAGTCTGACGGTGCCTGTATCACCAATCCTGGATTAAAAAAAAAAAAAACAAATCCTGGGCATTAGCTGGGTTTGGTGGAACACACCTGTCATTCCAGTGGCTCCAGAGGCTGAGGGAGGAGGATCATGAGTTTGATGCCAGAGGCACCCAGCACGACTTAGCAAGACCCTATCTCTAGTATAAAATAAGAAAGGAGCTGGGGGCAGCTCAGTGATAGAGCACATACCTTGCATGTGCGAGGCCCTGGGCTCAGCCCCTCAGTACCGCAAAACAAAACAAAACAAAACAAAACAAAACAAAACACGTGGGCACTGAGTCTTTAGTGAGCTTCCCTGCTGGCCATCATTTCCTGTATGTAGCCATAGTGCATTATTGAAGAAACCAGGTTGTCCGGTGTGACACTGGGAGATTCCTAGAAGCTTGGGCCTTGGGAAGCTTCTTCCCAACTTCACTCTATGCACTTTTTCTGTTGGTGCATTTTCTTTGTGTCCTTTTGCTAGAGTAAATCATAGCCATGACTTTGACTAGATGCTGAGTCCTAGAGAATCCCTAAGCCAGGGGGTGGGCTTGGGGACCCCTGATACAGTTTGTCTCTCTCTCTTCTAACACCACATTCAAATCCAGGTCGCAGTGCAGTTCACACCCTGCATTGTTGGTACGTCTCTTCCTTGTGGTGGTTGTAGACGAAGTCTGCAGTGGTCAGTGTAAACTAGTGGATCAGTGTGAAAGGTCAGCTTAAGAATCAGACAGGATTTGAGCTGTGGCCTGGCCACTGTGGGCAGATTACTGCCCTAAGCCTTGTTTTGCCATATTGAAAATGGGATAATTGTTCTCCTTACCCTGAAGGACTGTCATGAGGAGTCATATATGTAAATTGCCACATGTCAAGTGCCCAGCACATAGAATTGTGCAGCCGTGTTAGCTGGGTTGTTTAAAGAGGCAGGATGGTGTTGTGGTTAAGAGTTTGGGCTCTTGAGCTGGTCTGCTTGGATTCAGATTCTGACTCTACTCCTAAGTGTGTGACGTTGAGTAATTTGTACAAACTGTGCTCCAGCTACCTCTTCTGTAAAGTAGGGATAATAACACTACCTGCTTCAGAGAAGTGTTGAGTGGATTGATGTCATTACCTGGATAAAGAGTTAGGACAATGCCTGCATATTAAGCTGTTATCATTTTGAGGTTTTTATGGACCTATGAAGTAACACCCCTCCCTCATCCCCCGTATCCAAGCTGAGAGAAACATGGAGTCAAAATATTACCTTCATTACAGGCAGAGGCTTGGTTGGAGAGCATGGTTTTGGAGTTGTGGCCTGGCAGGCTTGCTGTGATTTTAGCCCTAAATTGAGTTCTGGCCCTGGATTCAGGCAGCTCTGGGGATGACTAGACCTCTCCCAGGGCAGGAGTGAGGATTGTGCTGCCTGCCTCAGAAGGCTACCAGAGGGGGCGTGGCCTGCAGGCCTGGCACCTCTTCCCAAATTGCTGAGACAGGGAAGGCTCTGTCCTCCCCAGAAGCGGGGAAGGCCCTCTGGTGGCACTGTGGGAGAACGCTCCTCCTAACACCTGCTTTCCCGCGAAAACGTGAACATACAAATAACTTTCCCCCAACCCAGCAGGTATTATTATTTTTCCTGTTTGTGTTTTTGTCATTATTTTTCTCACAGATTAAGAAATTTGCCAATGTTAGATATATACAATTGTATAAATGCAGGATGAAATTTTAGGAAAGTCATACACTGTATGGGATTAAAAAACACACTGTATCTCATATATATGTACTATTCTCATGTTAAATGTTTTTGTAAAATATTTAAGGAGATGGAAGTGTTAACAATTCTGATTTGATAATTGCACACCATATATTCCTCTATACCCCATTGGTTGTTTTTAGGTGCCCTCGAGTTGAGTCTGACTCATAGCGACCCTCAAAAGCTTTTCAGTGGCTATTTCGGGACCACTTCTGGAGTGCATTGCCTTGTCCTTCTCCTGTTTTTGCTGTGCTGGGGATTAAACCCAGCTTCTTATAAAGGGCGGAGCAGCGTTCTACCAACTGAGCTAAAACCCAGCGCCCTTATACCCCATAATTATGTACAATTAAAGTGCTAATAAAAAAAGAAATTTGAGGCCCAGGAAAGTTATTTCCTATACATAGTATGCACATTGTAGGCACTTGTATTTTTGTGGGATAAAGGCAATTCTTTGCTAGAAAATGTTAGGTATATTCTGTATTGATCACTGTGAATGAGATGTTAGGGATGATTGCATTAACTACTTACCTCCTCTCCTTTCTCCCTCCCTCCTTCCTTCCCTCTCTCCTTCCCTTCTCTCCCTTCCCTTCCATTCTCTTTTTCTTCTCTTCTCTTTCTCTTTCTTCAGTACTAGGGGTTGAATCCAAGGTCTTGTATATGCTGTCCAAGTACTCTACCACTGAGCTGCAAACCCAGTCCCTTTTTAATTTTTTTATTTTGAGGGTTTCACTAAGTTGCACAGGCCACCTCTGGCCTTCAACTTGTGAACGTCCTGCACTCCATTATATT
This sequence comes from Pedetes capensis, assembly GCA_007922755.1. NCBI lineage: Eukaryota > Metazoa > Chordata > Mammalia > Rodentia > Pedetidae > Pedetes > Pedetes capensis. Next base: position 13,478 of record VMDO01028179.1, read on the forward strand.
ACCAATCTTTCAATTAAAGAATGGAAAAATATGTTTAGGTCTTGGAACTCCTTTGAGGAAGGGGAACTGGTAAGTGGAAACTATGTTGATAAAGTATTTCACCACAGGAAGGCAACCCTACTCCTCCCAGGAAAATTTCTTCATTTAGTATTAGCTATGGCCAAAAGAAGCTTTTGAAACAGCCAAGCCCAAATGGAATTTTCCTTTATAATGTACTTTGTATCACACTGCCAGTTTTTAGCAAGCCAATTTCTGCAGCAGTTTTTATAACAACTTTGCCTAAAACTGTTTGATCAGAATTCGAAGTTATAAATTAAATAATTCCCCCCCTCTTTTTTTTTGGAGGGGAGATGCAGGGAAAGGGACAGGCAGTTGCTACCTGCTTCTCCTGCTTAGGAAGAATCTTCTTGGCCATATCATATTGGTGCATAGTTTGAGTTATTTTCATGTTGAATCCACAAGCGTTTGTTGGGCATTTGTTGTGTTGACCTTTGTATTAGGTACCAGGGATATCGGTGTAAAAGGAATACACCATGTAGAGAAGAAAACAGAGAAGTAAACAAGCAGGTATAATATTTTGCTCTGTGGAGTGCAAAAAAGACACTCTTGGCCCTTACCCAGGTGATGTGGGTAGCATGAGTTGTGGTTCAGGAGAGCCATGAGTGCATGTCATGAACAACTGGCAGTCAGGAAGATGTCTACATGTCAACATGTACGATGCTGCTTTTCCGAGACAGCTCTTAAACTTGTCCAGCAGGTTGGACATGGTGGCGCACCCCTGTATTCCCAGCATTCTGGAGGCTAAGGCAAAAGGATTACAAGTTTGTGGTCAGCCTAGGCTACACAATAAGACTGTGTCTCAAAACCGTAAAGTAAAAATAAACATAAAATAAAATGAAATAAAATGGTTAAAAATTGTCTAGCAACAAAAAAGTTTTTCTACCTGAAAAAATTCTTCTAAAATGATCTTTCACTGAATTAAAAACTGATAATTGTACTGTAAGTTGAAGAGTATCTCTTTGCCCATTCATGCCCTTTGTAGTTACCTAAGTTCTTGGAGCATATAATATCACCCTTTAAATTGGATTCATAATATTTATCTCACAGGATTATTGGGCAGCTTAAGTGAGATAACTTATGCAGTCCATTCCTCTGCCCTACCAGTCATTTTACTTAGTAAATCATCATTGCCTGATGATGCTGTTATTATTACTATTATTATTATTTGCAGTTCTTCTTTGTTTTTTTTTTTTTTTTTTTTTTTCAGTGTTGGGGGTTGAACCTAGGGCCTCACATGTTAGGCAAGTACTCTACCACTGACCTATTACCTCAGCATATTTTTTATTTTTTAATTTTGAGACAAGGTCTTGCTAAGTTGCCTAGGCCAGCCTTGAACTTTCTCTGTACCCCAGGCAGGCCTTGAACTTGCAATATTAATGTCTGAGTCTCCTGTGTAGGTGGAATTATAGGCCTGTGTCATTACAAACAAGGTCAGTTCCTCTTTTCCAGTGTTGCCCTAAAGATCCTCTGAAGTTGGGGGATCTTATTCTTTTCATTCTTTGCCCACTGGCCTCTTTCCTATGCCACTGACTGTTGAAGATTTTATTTTATTTTATTTTATTTTTGCCATACTTGTTTTGAAGGTAAGATGCATATACATGAGCTTGTGCAGGAAAGCTCTTATAATTTAGGATAATTGATCTGTCAGAGTGGGGAAATGGAAGAAATTCTAGCTGATCCATTTCTAACTGAGAAATACAGGTTCCACTTCTTGGCAGGACTGATGTCAGGGAGGGAATTTATGCATTGAGCAGCAGGGAGGACCAGCATTCCTTCTTCAGGATTTCATGATTCGCTGGCATCAGGCAGGGCCATCTGCACTCTAGTATTTTATTCATTTATTAATTCACCCAACTTACTCTGCATCTGCTTCGTTTGGGCGTGTTTTTTTATTCTTGATCATATCACCCTGGCCCTGTAATCACGAGGGAATGTGTGATGTGGTCTCATGTCTTTCTTAGTGGCAGCTCCTTCCCTGTATTAGGGCAGCAAGCACATAGATGACACTCTGGCCTGTTTAGCTTTCCTTTTATATGCCTCTTGGTATTCAGTCTCATATTCTTCTTTATAGAATGTCATAAAGGGAAGGCACTGGAGGGGCAGTTGTCTGTGGTCAAAAATTCCATGGGGGAGGTTCTGAATATGAAAAATTACATAGTATGCATGTGGGAAAATGTTACAGTGGAACCTCTTTCATACTTTGGACACAGGAAATTTTTAGAAAAGGGCAGAAGGTATGCAAATTACAGAGCGATGTACCCCACGACAATATATATCGAAGGTTTGATTGTACTGACTCTCTCGCATTGCTTTTCCTTTTGTGCTCACACAGAAACCTGATGTCCTGACCACAGGAAGTGGTAACCCAGTAGGAGACAAACTTAACATCATGACTGTAGGGTCCCGAGGGCCCCTTCTGGTTCAGGATGTGGTCTTCACTGATGAAATGGCGCATTTTGACCGAGAAAGAATTCCCGAGAGAGTTGTGCATGCTAAAGGAGCAGGTGAGAGCTGTGTGTGTTAATAAAAAGATCTCTTCATAACACCTAGGTCAACATTGTTTCCCCAAATATCGGTGGTTCTTTGATAGAAATGCCAACTCTCAATTCTTGGGAGGAAGGAAAAATGTCCATCAATAGAGTTAGTAATGAAATGATGGTTATTTTGTTGGGTTGAACATTATATAAAGTAGTTTTTTAAAAAGTAGGCTTCTGGAGGGGTTAGGATGATGAAGGGGTAACAGGCGCTCTTTCATCGGGGAAGAAAATAGGGAAAAATCTTGAAATTTTCTACTCAGAACAAACAAAAAAGGAGTGGAGTACAGCTTTAATTATCAAGAAAAGTGAAACAACATGAGGACAACTAACCAAATAGTGGAGATTAAAAGGATGGAGAAGAGGAAAAAATGGCAAGGTGACTCTCCATAATCCTCAGCCCCAGGAAAGACTGCAGCAGAGGGTTTTGAAGGGTACAAAGCCCATTGGAAGGTACAGGGCTGAAGAGAGCCAGGGTAGGTGGCTGGCTGGAGACAAGACGGAACCATCTGCAAGGACTCACGGCTGAAGAGAGATCAAGTGGAGCCATCCCTGATGGCGATCAGCTAGAGGGAGGTATGTTAGAGTAACATGCAAGGGTGCACGGTTGAGGAAAGGTGTAATGGGGCCCTCCTCAGCAGGTGCAGCTGGTGGGAGGCAAAGTGGACAAAACAGAGGTCTGCAGGCCTATTCTGGGAAGAAACCAGGAGATGGGGCCCCACTGTAGGGTCTTGGGCTCAGAGACTGTTTTATTTTAATTCTTACTGGGGAGAGATGATTGCTACTCTGGCCTCTGGAGCCACTAGAACCTTGAACTGGAGGGAGGGAAACTGAAAGGTGGTGAGTTCAGGGGACAGAGAGTTTCGGGGACAAAGAAAAGTGGCTGATGCTACTGGATCCCTCAGTCTGAGGAAGCTTGTTGAGAATAAAGCACATTTGGGGGCTGGTAGTGCTTGCAATGTGGAAAAGTAGTGCCACAGGTCTGCAGAAGTAGTGCCATGGTGCCTAAAACACATGGTTTAGGCTGTAGTGTGATTAGAGGCTGGGAACTCAGGGGACAAGGAGAAACCAAATGGGCAGTGCTGAACACAGAGGCTGCAGCTGGAGCAAGACACTGGACATTGACGCTGCAAACTACAGGACTAGAAGAGGGAGAGAGAAGCACCAGGGACTTGTGCTCACCCAAACTCACAGGAACATTGGGGGAGAAACTCCTTACACATGGAGGAGGTGAGACCTAGCATTTAGACCAAGCAATGGGCAAGCCTCAGCAAAAAAACATGAAACATGAAAGATGATGATTCATTCAACGGATGATTTCAGGATAACTGGATTCCTGGAGGTACTTGAGAGAGAATTTAGGACTCTGCTTATAAATATGCTAAGGCAATCCACTCCCCAAAACAATCCTGAAGCAATCAGCTATTGAAAACCCTATGAGGGTTGCTATGAGTTGGACCTGACTCAATGGCACAAAACAACAACAAATGACCTCAAAGACACCACCCTGAGAACTATTGATTCACTGGACAAAATAGTATCTAATTTGGAAGAAAAATTCTCCAGGGAAATTGAGATCCTGAAGAAGAATCAAGCAGAGGTCCTTGAGATGCAAGGCAAAATTAATCAACTCAGTATTATGGTAGAATCTTCAGTATCTACACTAGATGAAACCAAGAATGGGATAGCTGAAGCTGAGGAAAAGGTAGAAGACCTTATTTACTCAGATGCTAAGACAGAAAGAAAGATGAAGTAGTATGAGCAGTATTTTCAAGAGATAATTGATAAAATGAAGAAACACAACCTATCAAATAAAGGGGTTCATGAAGGAGCTGAAAAGAACATGAGAAAATTGGGAAATTTATTCAAGGAAATATTAGATGGGAACTTCCCAAACCTAAGGTAAGTGCTGTATACTCATACAACTGAAACATTCAGAACCCCAAGCAGAATAGACCAGAATAGATCCTCCCCATGACACATTATAATTGGAATGCTAAATCTGGACAGAAAATAAGTTATTCTAAAGACTATAAGAGAGAAGCACCAACTCATTACAAAGGCAAACCCATCAGAATAACAGTGGACTTCTCAACAACAATGTTAAAGGCAAGGAAAGCTTGGACGCACATCATACAAGTCCTGAAAAAGAATAACTGCCAGCCAAGATTACTTTACTCTGTGAAACTATCTTTAATATAGATGGTGAATTCAAGACATTCCATGATATTGCCTTGTTAAATGATTTGCAGCCACCAACCCAGCATTTCAGAGGATCCTCAACAAAACACCACATATGGAGGAGGTAAGACAATCCCAAATACAGGATAAAAGGACTGAATAATAAACATGAGGGGAACTTAAGAAAAAAATAGGCCAAATCTGAATCAAAAAACAGCTGTTGTTAGGTGCTGTTGAGTCAGGGGTCCAACTCATAGTGACCCTCAAAGGGTTTTCAATGGCTGATTATTTTAGGATTGCTTCAAGAGTTGATTGCCATGTCCTCCTGTTTTTGTGTTGCTGGGGATTGAACCTGGGTTCTCAGAGAGTGTGGAGCAGCATTCTCCCAACTGAACTGTACCAAACTGATGTAGAATAATAAGCACCTCTCAATAATTACTGTCAATGTAAATAGTCTTAACTCATCAATCAAGAGACATAGACTGGCTAATTGGATTATCCATTTGCAGAACACTGAAAATAGACCTGTATATCTCAATTTACATGAGAGTCAAGTTGAAATGGATAGGAGACCTCAACATAAAACTGGAAACCTTAAAATTGTAGAAGAGAAGATAGGAAACATGCTCCAACATATAGGCATAGGAAAATATTTCTTTAACAAGATTCCAATTGCCTAGGAAACGGCACCAAGAATTAACAAATGGGATTATGTGAATTTAAAAATTTCTGTACAGCGAAGGAAATAATTAATAATTAAGTGAGAGTGTACAGAATGGGAGAGAGTCTTTTTATTCTATACATCAGACAGAGGACTAATTTCAAGAATATACAAAGAACTTAAGAAAGCAAATACCAAGACAACAAATAACTCAATACATAAGTGGGCAAAGGAAATGAACAGACAGTTCTCAAAGGAAGAAGTTCAAAGAGCCAAGAAACACATGAAAAAATGCTCAATATCCATAGTCATCAGGGAAATGCAAATCAAACCATTGAGATTCCATCTCCAGTAAGAATGGTCAAGGGGCTGGGATTTAGTTCAGTTGGTAGAGCACTGCACTGCAGTCTCTGAGGTCCCAAGTTCAATTCCCAGCACTACAAAAATGGGAGAAGGGCATGGCAATCCACTCCCAAGGCAATCCTGATACAGTCACCATTGAAAACCCTATGAGGATCGCTATGAGTCAGATACCAGATACCGACTCGACGGCACCTAACAACAACTAACAAGAATGGTCAAGATCAACAAAACAAATAATAAAAAATGCTGGCGAGGATGCAGAGAAAAAGGAACCTTTTTACACTGTTGGTTGTGATTGTAAAGTTGTTCAACCACTTTGGAAGTCAGTATGGAGGTACCTTAGAAAACTAAGAATAGAACTGCTGTATGACCCAGCAATACTGCTCCTGTGAATAAACCCAAAGGATGATAAGTCATTATACCGCAGGGACACCTACATTTCCATATTTAATCCAGCACTCTTCACAATCACAAGGGTATGGAATCAACCAACATGTCCATCAATAGAAGAATGGATAAAAATGTTTTGGTATATATACACATTGGAATATTACTCAGCAATTAAAAAATGAAATAATGTCATTTGCTGCAAAATGGATGGAACTGGAGACATCCATATCATCCTAAGTGAACAAACCCAGGCCCACAAAGAGAAATACTGTATGGTCTCATTCGTATCTGGGGGCTAAAGCTGACTTAAAAGAAGAAAAGGAAACTGTAAATATATATATATATACACACACACATATATATACATATATATGTGTATATATATACACACATACATACATATATATGTATATATATTTATATATATATAAAAAGCAATCAGGCTTATCTAAGAATACAAGTAGAGTAGAAAGAAGGGGTGTCTAGTAGCTGGCAACAAAGATTGTGGAAAGGGAAAGGGGAGAGGAAATAATACAAAGTATTAAAAAGGGGAGAGGATTAAAAAGGGGAGAGGACAATCCCCTTTTTTATGTATGTATAGTTATGTATGATCTTTACCACATATTAATCAAAGCATTTCACAAATTATGTAAGTTGATGTAAGTGTAACCAAAAACGATATAATAGGTGCACAGTGGAAATAGCAGAAGCCTTACTACTCTGTACCACACATGTATTAATTAAAAAAGCAGCCTTCCATTTCTTCCATCAGGGTGTTCAATAAAGGAATAAAAATATAGAAATACAGACATAGGAACATACACCATAATTTCAACTATGTTTAAATAGTGCACTTACTGGATAAATACCGATATGAACTGCAAAATTGAGTTTAGTTGTGTTGGAGTGGTGGGTTTGCGGTGATTTTTCCTTCTCTTTTGTTCAAAACTTCTGTAAAACTTTGATCTTGTTTTTATGATGGAAATGAAAGATGGGAATGCTGTTTCAAAGAAAGCTAAAAACTCAATAAGAGAAAGGACTCTGTAGAAAGGAAGGGTAAGTTTTTTCCTTAGCTTCTTTGAACTTCCAGTTAGGACTTTAGAATTTCATCACCTCTTCCTAGATGAGATTTCCTCTAGTCTTTTCTGTGTGTGTCTTTTCCATCATGATTTAGTATGTTACTCAGTACATTTGGCTCTCTGGTGTAAGTCTTGAAACTATTGTTTCTTTCTGTATATTTTCTTCTCTCCTCCCTGTTCTTCTTTTTCTCCTTTAGGCTTTGCTTTTACTATCAGGCCCTCAAAGGTCCTTTGTCCTTTGATTGACCATGACCAACTACTTCCAGCCCCACTCATCTCTTCCTCTTGACTCCAGCTGTGTGGGGCTCAGTTGAGCCCTGAATGGTAATTGGGCTTTCCATTTTACTCATATTATTTTGTGTTTGCGCATCACCCATTCCCCCATCATATTGACAACTGTTGTTAACCTTCAGTTTCTCTTGTGATCAGGGATCTGTTGAAGGCCTGATGGCCTGAATGAAGGTCTCATGGTGGGGATTTTTTTGTCTGTCTGACTAGGTGCCTTTGGCTACTTTGAGGTCACACATGACATCACCAGATACTCTAAGGCAAAGGTGTTTGAACATGTTGGAAAGAGGACTCCCATTGCAGTTCGATTCTCCACTGTTGGTAAGTCAGTCTATTTGCATGACTTGTTGTTGTTAGGTGCCGTCAATTGGGTCCAACTCAGCGACCTTTATAAGGGTTTTCAATGGCTGTTTCAGGATTACCCTGGTAGTGCATTGCCACATCCTTTTCCTGTGTTTGTGGTGCTGGGGATGAAACTTGGGTCCTCAGGGAGTGTGGGGCAGCGCTCTACCCATTGAGCTAAACCCCAGTCCATTTGCATGACTAGTATTGCTTTATTCAATCTGTACCTTATTTGGCATTTATAACTTAATTTCAAGAAACATTTATTAGGAACTAGGAAACAAACTCTTCTCTAAGATTTAGCAGGTGTTACAGTAGAAAAAAATATGTGGAGACACAGAGCATGTTATTTTGTTGAAATCTTAGGAAATCACCCTTGTGCAGGGGCTACCTCTGCAATTCTGTAATGTTTGGAAAGAACTTTTCAACAAGTGGTTGCCTCAAAGGGGAAGTGTGGAGTGGGGATCTTACTCAGTAACCATGGTAACATCTGACCTTTTCTGAGAAGTAAGTCTATATCAACCATGGTCAGAGACTTTACAGCCATTGGTCTGTAGATATATTTTGCAAGGTAGGATTATTTCATTTCAGAAAGGTTAAATGATTTTTCTCGTGCTGTAGAGCTAGTAAGGATTTAGACCTGCCATACATTATCTCAGTATCTCATGGTGTATAGTTACTTTGGTTTCTGTGTCAGCCTCTTTTTTTTTTTCTTCCCTCTTAGGGGTTGAGCTCAGGGGCTCATACATGCTGGGCAAGTATGTGCCATTAAATTGAAACCCTAAGTCTTTTTTAAAATATTTTATTTTGAGACAGAATTTGCTAAATTGCTCAGGCTGCCTCTGGCGTGGAACTCACGATTCTCCTGCCTCAGACTCCTGAGTTGCTGGGATTACAGGTGTGTGCTTCGCTCAGGCTATGTGCTTTTTAAAAGTATTATGGAATGCAAAAACAAATGAGGTTAAGAACAAACTTCTATTTTAACTAATTTTCTTAATATTAACCTTATAATTTTGACAACTTACTCTTTGTTCACTACTTTAATCTTCATAATTACTCTCTTCCATTATTTTAATTACCCATTTAAAAGAGGTTATCTTAGACTAAATGGATAATGTTTTTAACAGTTGTTACATGTACTCTCTTATTACTCAATTAATTTTTTTTTTTTTTGATTTATAGACTGAAGGATCTGGTGGATTGTAGAAAAAATATCCCAGGCATTTAAATACCTAATTTACTTCCAAGAAATGGATTAGAAAGGATAGATCCTAATATTTCTTTGTAACTTTTGGGTTCTTGGATGGAAAGTATGGTTTGTGCTTTATTTTCCTATTTGAATCTTCTAGCTGGAGAATCAGGCTCAGCCGACACAGTCCGTGATCCTCGTGGGTTTGCAGTGAAATTTTATACTGAAGATGGTAACTGGGATCTGGTTGGAAATAACACCCCCATTTTCTTCATCAGGGATGCCATGCTGGTAGGTGATTATTTTGTGCTCTATAAGTATCGTTGATTTAAATTGATTTCAAATACTCTGTATAGGTTTCTGTTTGGGGATAAGCCCTGGGAAAAGCAGCAAGAAGAGCATTTGGATTGTCTAGACTTCCCTTTTAGATATATTTTTCTGAATTTCATATTTGTTCTAAGATAAATTATAATTACTATCAGTCATAGATTTGGCATTTCAAGATTCATTGACTTAATGGGGATAGTCCTGTTTTCCTTGCAAAGCATTGAAGATTAGTCAAAACAGGAGCTTTGCCCTAGGAACAAATAGAGGGTATCTCTACAATCCTGTTCTTCCCAGGTCAGCAGAAAGTGTGTGTGTGTGTGTGTGTGTGTGTGTGTGTGTGTGTGTGTGTGTTTTACTTTAAGGAAGTACTTTAACTTTGAATATATTTGAAATGGGCTGGGATCTAGCTCAGCTGGTAGAGCGCTGTGCTGCAGTTTCTGAGGTCCCAAGTTCAATTCCCAGCACCACCAAAATGGGAGAAGGGCCTGGCAATCCACTCCCAAGGCAATCCCGAAACAATCAGCCATTGAAAACCCTATAAGGGTCACTATGAGTCAGATACCGACTCTATGGCACCTAACAACAACAATATTTGAAATACTTTAGGGTGTCTTAGGTACTATGTTCCCCCACATGTCTGTCAGCTTGTTGTGCTGTGGGGGCTTGAGTGTTGCAGTGATGCTGAAAGCTATATCACTGATATTTCAGATAACAGCAGGGCCAGCCATGGTGGACGTGTTTCAGCTGAGCTTCCAGACTAAGACAGAATAGGGAGAAGGACCTACCAAGCCCATTCCTGAAACAATTGTCCTTTGAAAACCCTATGAATAGCAGAAAAGCACTGTCAGATATAATGCTGGAAAATGAGCCTCTCAGGCTGGAAGGTATTCAAGCAATGACTGAGGAAGAGTTGCCACCTCAAAGTAGAGTTGACCTTAATTTTGAGAATGGAGTCAAGCCCCTGGGACCTTGATTTGCTGATGTGACGTGACTCAAAATGAGAAGAAATATAAGGGCTGCAACAATGGCTCAAACATAAAAAGATTGTATGCATGGCACAGTGTTGGGTAGTGTTTTGTTCTGCTGTATTTAAGGTTGCTGTTAGTTGGATTTGACTTGATGGCACCTAACAACAGGTATTAGTTGTGGATACTTAGAAAATTTCATTTACAGTTTGTTGTTGTTGTTGTTAGGTGCCGTCAAGTCGGTATCCGACTCATAGCGACCCTCTGTACAACAGGGGAAACACTATTGTCAGTGCTTCTCTGCTGTTCATAGGGTTTTCAATGGCAGATTGATTTTTGGGAGGGGGTTGCCAGGTCCTTCTCCCAAGCCTACAGCACCTGGTGTTCCCAGGCGGTCTCCCATCCAG